>JANHGN010010025.1:106190-120603 GCA_024605025.1 Megaceryle maxima | reverse complement strand
AAAAATTAAGATGCATCCAAGATGATCAGAAATATTGTTCTTAAAGAAAGGTCACTCATTTGGTCTTTGATTCTGTTATTTCACAAAATATTACAATACATTTTATGATAAGCTTCAGGTTAGAGCTCTATTTTTTTTTTTTTTTAAGGATTGTTAATGTATTTTTCTTTTACATGTATACATCTTCCATTTTTTTTTTTAAATGCTGGTTTGTGCTCCAGGAAACAGTTTTAGAGCTATGCTGTATCATTTTGCTGAGGACATCCCTTGTAGTTCAGGCTCCTATGGTCTTCAGTATTGAGTATTTAAAGTGAGTACAGATTCTACATAATATTTCAGTCTTCATATGTGAAGAGCTAAGTAGGGCTTAACTAATGCTAAGCTTTGTGTCAGCCCTCCCAATTTATACTGGATTATACTCATGCAAAAATGTTTTCTTTATGTTTATAAAACTCTTTGTCTTACTACACTTATTAACCCACACTAAGTGGCCACTGGAGCATTCTTTCATATGTAAAGTGCACCTTAGACTTAATATATTTACATTTGTTTTATGGTGCATGACTAGAGATGAAGAAGCTGACTTTAATTTCTGGGATCTGGTTCAAGAAAATGTTTTTAGATTATATTTACAATTGCTAAAATTACAATGGTCTGTATCTTGGCAAGTAGATTAAACCATCTCATACAGGCTCTCCAAATCCACCATGGTACACTCCAGCCAATCTCCTTGTCTTTTTATTTTTTTTTCTTAATCTTCATTTTAGTTTTGTTACTACTGCAGCAATACCTGACCATTTCTGTGAGCTGATACTTTTTTTTTTTTTTTTTTTCCTGTGATGAAGCAAATCCATTTGGATTTGTTCTCCCCCTCCTCTTCTTTATAAAAATAGGGAAAAGTAAAGAGGTAATTCCTAACGACAGCTCTTAGGACTAACTGCTCAGTAGTCAAACAGAGTGATAAGTGTCATCTTATATATGTAGTGAAAATTTAGGTTAAATATGTAAATTAATTTCTCTTCAGTCATTACTTTCAAGTCACTTGGTTTTTATTATTTTTACAGAAATATAACTTCATCTATTTCTACAGTTGAGTCTTGGCAAATGATAAAATGTATGGTTACATAGTCCAAATGGACTGTCAGCATCCTTTAAACTGATACACTATTAAATCAGGTTTTCAATCCTAAATAGGTCTAGTTTTATCTTTACTGTGTTTGTAATAGATAACTGAGTGTACACCATTGTTGGTTTAATTGAGATGCAGTTTGTAGAAGAAAGCCTTATTTGTGACAATGAACGTTAATTTTCTTCATTGCTCTGCAAAGTTTCATGGGAAAATGTCCATAGCTAAGATTCATTGCTTTCATAATAGCATGCTGCAGTTGAAGCCAGGTGGGTGTGCAACACAGTGCATGGCCTGTACAGGTAACTGAGTACCAGAAAGCTGGAAGGCCTTTTTAGATACACATGCTGCTAATTATGATTGAAATCCAGTAATAGTAGTGATGTGATTATTGTAAGGCAAAAAGCAAAAGAAGCAAGGCACAGTGAGGGGGGGGAAAAACCCAGACAAGTATCCTTTATGTGTTAGGATGCCCTTATCTGTCTAGGACAAAGGGATTAGGCATGATTCTGTGTTTTCTAGGTTTGTTGGTAATCATCTGTCCCTTGAGCTAAAGCAATAGATCATTATAGGTGTCATCTTTCTTGAACTATTCTAAAAATTGGATATAGCAAGGCATACCTGTAGAAATGAGATGCATTTTTTTATGGGCTTTCCATCTCTTAATTCACTGTTTGCATTTGTTCTCTGACACGCTCAGAGAGCTTGAGTTTGGTAAATTATATGAAAATAAAATTTGTAAAATACTATCTGAATAACTCTTCCAGTCATCTTAGGAGTTGTGGAGGATTGTAAAACTCCATAAAACTTTCTAGTATTTTTTGGGTAGACTATAAGCATAAAGAAAGACATTCCATTTGTATGGGTTTATCATATTGATGAAACAACATTGGATAACAACGATTTTAATTAGTTGTACATAATCACTGCATAGGCAATATGGAGATAACCCGTTTTTTTCAGGCAAAACAATGCAATGAAGTTTTAATCAATGCTTGTAGATTGTGTTTTCTTAATGGTCAAAATTGTTGCAGATGAAATGAGTTTTTCATTCTGTAATAATTGACTAATCAAGCTCTGGGGAAATTTTTGGTTACTGTATTTACTCCTTGATATTATACAGATATTCTTATTAAGCATGAGACAGAACCTTAAGGATGTAATAAATTACAAGGAGATACATTTTTCTGAAGTGTTAGGCCCCTCATAAAACATTTTAGTAAGGTTGAAATTTCTGGAAAACATCTAAGAAATGACAAATAAATAAATTTGTGGCATAAATCACATCTGGTTTAAATATGTGGTTATGGAAACAAGCTATTAACATTTGCTAATTGGTTTGTTTTCAGTAATTTACTAACCACCTTATATTTCAACTGTCTTGATGAACAGTATACATACTGTTGAGTTTGGAAAGGGACATCAAGAGATTGTTTAGTCCAATCTTCTTTCTTCCAGTAGGGTTACCTTAGAGCAGGTTGGTCAGGACTGTGTCGTACATTTGGTGGTTTGGAGTAGATGACCTTTAAAGGTCACTTCCAACCCAATACATTCTATGATTCTGGAAGTACGGTTTTGAATATCTCCAAGGATGGAGATTCCAGAGTGTCTCTGGGTGACTTGTTCTGATATTCCCTCACCCTCACAGTCAAATGTGGGGTTTTTTTCTTATGTTTAATTTTAATTCCATGTATTTCAGCTGTTATTTGTGCTTGTCCTGTCACTGGCTATCACTGAGAAGTCTGACTCTGTTTTCTCTTCTCGTAAAGGAAGAGTCCATTGGGTATTTATATACTTTGATAAGATTCTGCTGAGTCTTCTCTTTTTCCAGAAAAAAACAGTCCCAGCTCTCTCAGCCCTCCTCATATGTAAGTGCTCTAGTCCCTTAGTCATCTCCGTGGCCCTTCCCTGGTCTTATTTCTGTATGTCTACGTCACCATGCTGGAGAGACATATCCTAATGCAGTTTGGAGCACTACGGTGCCTGTGCCCTACTATAAGCTATTACATACGTAACAAGGTTTTTTCAAAGGAGCAGGATTTTACAGTAAAACCTGGCTTCTTATTTTTTGTGAAGAAGACAGGAAAACTTTCACACCAGTGAAATTTCTAGACTAATACCAGAAGAATAACTTAAGCCTTGGTAAGGCCTCAAAGCATGTTTCTTTTTCTACACCATTGTATCAGAAGTGTGTAGATAAACTAATGAGAATCTGGAGAAAAATGGGAAATACAAAAAACTTAGGAAATATCTTGGGACAGAGAAGTTAAAGGGATGACAAATGGTTGTTGGAAAACGTGGGGGTTTTTTTAGCCTGTGTGTAAAAAAAGAAAAAAAAAAAAAAATTAATCTCTATGATTGGAGCACCATAAGATGATCATAAGGCTGGAACACCTGTCCTACAAGGACAAGCTGAAGGTGTTGGGGTTGTTCAGCCTGGAAGAGTGTCTGGGGAGATCTTACAGAAGCCTTCCAGTACCTGAAAAGGGCTTAGAAGAAAGCTAAAGAGGGCCTGTTTACAAAGCATGTAGTGATAGGATGAGGTGCAATGGTTTTAAACTAGAGAAGGGTAGATTTAGATTGGATGTTACGAAGATCTTTACTATGAGGGTGGTGGAGCACTGGAACAGGTTGCCCAGGGAAATGGTGGAGGCCCCATCCCTGGAGACATTCAAGGTCAGGCTTGATGAGGCTCTGAGCAATGTGATCCAGTTGAGGATGTCCCTGCGTACTGCAGGAAGGTCGAACTAGATGACCATTAGAGGTCCCTTCCAACCCAAGGCATTCTATGTTTCTATGATGTTGCATCATTCTAGTATGTAAATGGAAGAACAGCCAAAGATTATCTCCACAGTGTCTGGATAAACTGTAAGATATGTGTAATTTACTACTTTGCAGATTTAGTTTGGACTTCAAGGAGAATTTGATAGCTGTTACTGCAGTGAAATATTGGAAAAGATAACCTACGATGGTTGTGAATTTTCTGCAGAAAGGAGTTTTGAAGAAAATACTTGTTGGTAGTACATTGGACTATCTGATTATGATGTCTTCTGTAATGTAATGGTGACTGTGTTGCTTAAAGGAAATGAAGACCTCTTTGTTGCTCTGGGGATCTAAGCCTTCAGAGTAACAAGTGTCTCTATCTATATTTTTTGCCTAATAAATACTCCTGAAAAAAGTCTACATTTAACATCCTTACCTTTTATAACATAGTTTATTATTTATGACAATAAACTTAGAGCCTCTTGAAAGACTGAAACAGATGTAAGTGCAAGGAAGATGTGTGATCCTTTCTGGCCCAGGGCAGATCCTTTTTTCGTAACCTGTTTCTCTACAGTTCAAGGTCACAATTACTTAGATAGAGGCTTGGTCTTTTAGTGTAACTGGTCAGTGAGAAATATTTTAAAATTTTTTTGTATTCCAAAGGATGTGTGTTTGCACCTGGGAAAGCTTCTGATGCTTTTGATGTTAGATGTTAGCATTTTATAGCTTGTATGGAAATAAATTTTAAAAAATCCAACAACTATGCACTACCAAAAGGTAGAAAATTCTTTTTTCCCCTTACTGTGTTGTGAGTTCTTGGCTTTTCAGTCACATTCTTTTGTCTCTGCTACAATTAGGGGAAAAAACAAACAAACAAACAAAGCTGCTATGCCTTATGTGGCTAACTGAGCTCCTTAAAGGGGTGTGGGAGGGAGACAGTGGCTTGATAAAGACTATAGCAGATTGTTGCCCCACCTGGCAATTTTTCACCAAGCAAGCACCCATTCATAAAAGGCATGGTATCCAACACTCCTGCATCTTTCATTCTCAGTGAATTGCTTCTGCCTTTGTGTACTGAGAAATCAAAAGGCATCAGGTTAAACATCAAGGTGAGAAACAGCTTCAAATTTTGAAAGCTGCTTCTAGTGGATTCCTGATGGTCTTTGTTGCTTTCTAGTTCTGTTTTGGGAAGGTTATCCCCATCTGCTCTAAATTCCATTAGTTTTTCTAGGGCAGGATCTCAAAGTTTGATTCGTGCAAAGACTAAATCTAGGCATGCCTAGAAAACCTTACTTCTAAAATGTTTTAAGTTCTGTAGTTTATCCTCTGCTGCCTTTCTTGCGTAAGTCTTGTGTTAGTTTTGATACTATACTCAATTTGTTTCTCTGCATGAACTTGTAGATCTGTCAGGCCAGTGAAACCAGACTGCTAAAAGTCTATCTGTTCTATCAGATAATGTCTTAGAACCAATATCCTTTTTTAGTTTCTATCCATGTCTGTTTATTTTCTGATTTAAGGCAGGGATGCTACTGATGCTGCTGCTAATATTTTCCTTATCTTCCACAGATAGTAATATGAAATGTTCTTACTTTGGACACCTGAAATCAGTCTGAAGAATGTGCTTCAGGGGCTAATCATATGTCATTTACATGGGATGAAAAATTATTGCAATAGATCTCAGTTTCTCATTCCTGTGGTTTGCTAGTCTTGTAAATCTTTATTTTTTTTAAAAATTAATATTTGTATTACAGCACTATATATTGTGCTGCATCTGAAGACCAAACTGTTACTTGGTGGCTTAAGTGACTTAGGTTTGAAATAGGGATAAAAAAAATTAAGACTAGCATTTAATTGTAGCTTAGATTCCAGTAGCTTTCAATTGGAACAAGTTCTCATCTGTCCTGTGTTTATCTTCACCACCTACTGAATGCAATAATTTGGAGGTCAGTTTGTGTAATGAAACTGTATTGATCGCATTTATGACAGGCTCAGTTTCACTTCTCTGTTTCTGCAAACTCATACCATGCTTCTTGATGTGTTTCCAGTATTGCTGTGAGAATATACTCTTACATTGCATTTGAAATTCTTTTAAAAACCACATGAGCGCATAATTGATATACAGGTTAGAACCTTTAGCCTTCATCCTTTTTCTCCTTTGAAATGAATCTCTGCATTTTTTGTTTCATCCCAACACATCTGACAATGCATCTGCAAATATTTCATCTTGTGCTTTCTTTCCCTGTAGGCAGATTAGTTGTGCACACTAAATTAACAGCATTCTTCCTTACCACTGAACCAATTTACAAATCTATCTACTATAAAAGAGAAGATAACTCAGATGATGTTTTCAAAATACCAGATAGCATAGAGCTGTTACCAAAACATGACTTGCACAGAAGATTGCCTTTCAGAGTGGAGTTGAATGTACAATCTGTGTTTTACCCTATGCTTTTCAAGCTACAAATATAAATAAAGATGTGACCTCTTTTCCTTTTCTGCCTCCCTTTTCCCTGACAGCTTGACAAATTGTAGCTTTTGGGACACCCCAGTAGTTGATGAGTCACTTCTGCTTAAAAATAGAATTCCTTGCAGCAAGGACACCCATTCCACATCTGACGCATATGTCGTTTCTGACAGAGTCACAGGGCCAACGATGCCATGTTAATTAGCAACTGGGAAAAAAACAACCCATCTCTTCAGTAAATACCAGAGCCGGAATCCAACAAAACTGAAAAAAGAGAAAGGAAATCTCATCCGTATGAACATGAATGCTTGTGTGCTTCCCACCCTTTCCTGTACTTTGCTGACATTTTGAGCCTTTTTTTTAGATAACTGGTGCAATTTAATGAACATCACTATTCCACTTTCACTTTCTTTTGGTTTTTTTTGGGTTTTTTTGTTATTTTTCCCCTTACCTTTTCTTAAACCCACTGAGACTTGACAGAGCACTGGCTTCACAAAGGAAATTATAAGATCTGATTAGTGTGTGCAGAAGAAAAGCTGTAATGGAACATTACAATATTGTTATCCTTTTATTTGTGAGGCACTTGAAATACTCACAGGAAGAGTGCTGCAAGAGAACAGTAATGAAATGATAAGCTGTATTCAGTATAAGGTAGACATGATAGAGTACCCTTTCCAAACCCCAACAAGATAGCATAAAATGCAAATGTGATTAATATTAAAAAGGGCAATTTGTTTCACTGTAGTAGATCTTGCTCACTTTAACACTCAAAGTTTTTATTACTCTTATCAGACCTAGTGCAATTAGAGGGAGAGAGCCACCCTCTGTTCTTCAGCTAAATTGTTAGCTTGCGGCGTATTTATTAATCTGGAAGTGATGGGAATTATTTAGCCTCAAAAATGAGGGCCAGGCACATTTAGAACAATTTGATTGCACATAAAATCTTATCAATACAACACTTTTTTTCTGGAGAGTTGCAGAGTTTTTTTCTCACAAGATCTGCACCGTGATAAACATTAGAAATAGTGGATTCTATGCAAGCTGTTTTCTTTGCAGCATCTGTTAAATAATTACTTCTTGCAAATCAGAAAATTGCAGAAGTTCACTAGAGACAGTGGGATACCTGTAAGATTCATTAGGCAATGCAGGTCTGAAAGTCTAATGCTAATAGTCCTAAAAGATACTGCCTCAGCCATGCATTGCTCTTGTTAGACTTTTGAATCTAATGTTTTCTCAAAACAAAGGAATTTTCTATTAACATGTAATTATTTAAATTTCTATTAATTAGGCTTCATCTCTACTGAAAATTACTGGTTTTCAACAAAGATGGCTCAGTTTCTATCTACTCTATTAAATATATATTATTGTCTATATCTGTTAAATGCATATTAATATATTGTAATATCTTAAGTACTTCTTAAATAGTTCTGTTCTCTTTTTTAATTGCTGTGATTGTAGACTGGGAAAAAGACTGAGATTGTTAAATACCATTGGTTTTGGAATTCAAGCCAAAGGGCCTGTTGTAATCACTTTGTCACATTTCTTAATAGAGCAGTTTCAACGGTATTTTGCTTTCAAGAAGTATCTTCTGATCAGAAAGATATTTAGACTTCTTTTTAAAGGCGAAATGTGATACAAAGTCTTTGATTTTACTTAGAAAACTAATTGCAATGTTTAACTGACCTTGCTCTTAAAAATGTCTGTTAACTTTCAATATAAACATTTGGCTTTGTCTTCCACTTGCCTCCTGTTTTCCTGTTATTGATCTTTCCACAGTAATATTTTGTAGAGATATCACTAGGCATGTACAGATCACATTTTAATCCCCTCTTTTTTTTATATATATACTAACTGAATTCACAAAGCTAATTTTCAGTTTCTTAAAATAGTTTTTAGACTGAGTCATTGTAGCAGCTTGAACTCTTTGGCTTCTCCGTTTTATTTCTAATATTTCAGTTCAAGCATTTTACAGTCCAAATTGGATACTACTGGACATAAATATTTCAGTGATTTTCAGTACTTCGTGTCAATGAAAACTCTCTATTTTTTTATCCTCCTCTTGTTATTTATGAAAGGTGTGATAGCTATTTATGAAAGGCAAAACTTATACAGTACTCTCTGTTTTAACTGCTGCCCATTTAGCCAAAACAAAACCAAAACAATATTGTGCTGTTAGTAGTGAAGAAAAACTTCTCCTTTAGTTTGTGTTGTGGAAGCTGTTTATTACTTGAACTGAAGCCTGGGATTCAGTTTCTTTCTGTGATAGCTATATGCATGCTCACATGTTACATGAGTAGGTAAGCAAATATAATCCTTTGGTTTTGTCTGTATGTATGGAAATCCTGTTTCTGAAAATGTGCTCTTAAAACTTGAATTGATCTGAATAGTCTGTGTGCATAGATCAGCACAGTACTTTGCCATAGCTCCTTATATACTCTCTTTGTTTTCCGAGTGTCTCACAACTCTTGTGATGTACAGAATATGAAGAAAAATGTACAAAGATTTAATGCACAGAATTAAAAAATTCGTGTTTCTGTTTTTCCTGGGCAGTTTCAGTAGCATTAGTTTGTGACTTCTTGTAAAAGCCTTTAAAAGCAAAAGGAGCAGAAAGTAGTACACACTCTTCAAACCTTTAGAAGAGAGGAATTATTATTCTTGGATATGGATTTGCCTTTTTAGAATAATTTTTTTAGTCATATAATGATAAAATATCAGTAAACTCAGGATATTTATACTGCCTGACTCTATAATCTGTAAATAATCTCTTTATTAAACTTCAGTAAGAAAAATATAATTTAATTATAATTTGGAGTAGGTGTGGTGTGTGGGTTGGGGATTGTTGGTTTTTTGGTTTTTTTTGTTTTGTTTTTTCCTCAAACACCGTTGCTAAGTCACAGGGTGGTGAACACTGACAGGATGTATTTTCTAGGACATAAATGGAAATGAGTCTATATTCCATTTAAACTACTGAATTCCTAAAGCAAAAGGGAGGCACATGTTTCTGTTTTCTGTCAACCTAGTATTTTAAACAAAGAAGTGTAGGATTTGCTGCCTTTAAAACAAATATGAAGGTTTCTTTTTCTAATGCAGTGATGCTGTCAATAGGTAGGTCTGGTATCACTGAAACACAGAGAGGGATGCAGATGGGATAAATATTTCTCAAAACAGTTTAGAAAGTGCAATTACTCAGAAAATATTATGTCTCATTCATTTCTGTAATGGACTTCAATCCCAAAATTAGTGGTGGTGTTGGCTGTTTTTTGGTTGTTTGTTTCTGTTGGTTTTTTGGTTTGGTTTTTTTTTTTTTTATTTAAGACAAAATGTGCATTCACTGTCTGACCATCCAGAAACTAAAATTTGCAAATCGGATTCTGAATTTCTAGTAGTTATCTTTAATACAAAAGCTTTTACTCAATGTTATTTTGATGAGGTATGCTGCCAAAAGTGTAGAATAAGCAAATTTATTCTCCCACATACGTGTTGGTGAAATACATGCCATTTAGTGATGCCATGTATTGGAAGACATACTGAGGTAGAAAAGGCTCTACCTTTGCATAACAGCTTTTCTGTTACTAACGTATTAGCATTTTTTATTTTTTCCATAGCACATTGCAAGTGAATCGTCCACAGAACAGATTGGGGTTTTTTATTTAACTTAGAATCATAGAACTTACAGAAGTTTGTGAAAATCAGCAAGGGGTGAAACTGATTTTCTGTAGTTGATTATTTCTTTTCATTTTCAAATGATTTGGGAATGATCTTTCCCAGCTTTTTAACAAGAGATTTTTTGGTAGCATCTGTATAAGGATAGCCAGGACTGTAACAAATGCAAATTCCTTTTCTTCAAAGAATCTTTATATCATTCACCTCAGAGACAAGAGTGTATGGTAGATTCATCAGCACAAAGGAGAGCAAGGATAATAGATAAGCATCGTAGGGATTAGTGGGATTTTAACAATAGCATGGAATGTAGGAGAAAGTTTGTTTAATTCTTCTCTCATACCTATGGAAGTCTGGAGCAACCTTACTGAAGCCAGAAGTGTTGTATAGTGTAAATATGGAATATGTATATATGGAATAAATTGCAAATGAATCAGATTCTAATGCCTGACGTTAAAAACAGAGCTCTGTGTTAGCAAATAGTTGTCCAAAGGTGCTAATTCTTCCTTGACTAAAACAGGTGGTGCTAAGGAGCCCATGTCCCCACTGTACCTTGAAGGGTGTAGATTTCTGACTATATCTAGTCAACTCCTAGGAAGTGAAGACTCCTTAGCAATTGTGGGCAATTAGGTGTGTCCCTGGAGCACATCTTCCTACTTAGTTTCATCATAAAGGAATCTGCTTTGTGTGCTCTGACATTATTCTACAATAGAAACTAAAATTCAGTAGGCAGGCATGGTCAGATTAACTTGAAAAACATGGGTTTGATCCAAGCTAAAAAGCTAGTATATATACGCAGTTAACAGCTTCCAGACCTCTTCTACTGTAAAGTCATCAGAAATTACTGAATAATGGCCAAATATTAGCAGAATATATGAAATAGTTTTCAGTACCTTGTTAGAATGGAGAAAATGAGTGAGCTTTATTGCTGACATTTTCCCCTTAAACATCACAGAACTCAGAATTTCTCAGTCTTGTTGATTATCACAATTATGGCTTTAACAGTAGGATGAACAGCCATTCATTACTTGTAAAATACCATAGCTTCTCTTAATAAAGATTCATAGAATTGTTTTTTTTATTATCTTTTTTAAGAATCTCAGCTGTTGTTACTTCATGGATCAAATTCACAGTTGTGTTGTTTTTTCTTGTTGTTGTTTTGTGTGTTTTTGTTTGTTTGTTTTGGGGGTTATTTTTATTATTATTATTTTTTTACTTTAAGGCCATAAGACATATTTTCAAGACAGAGACCAAAATTGACACTGTATTACATGAAATTTAAGCTGCCTTGGCTGAAATAATTTTAAAATCTGAGTTGAATGCACTTAGTGAGATACTATAGAATTACATGTGGTTATCATATCAATTCTGGTTTACTATTCCCTGCCAGTAACAAATCACAGAGACCTCAGATATCTGGAATGTATTTTAGCTCTTTTGTCGCAAACTTTTGTTACTACCATGTGTAAGCTACTTACAGCATGTTTTTTAGATGTGCCAAATATCTGTAGCTTTTAGTGACTTTACTGGAAAAAGTTATGCTGTAAAATTTATCTTCCAGCTCTGGTATGTGTTGTTTCTTCTGGCTTTTTGTATTAGTTTGGTTTTTTTTTGTTTTGGGGTTTTTTGGGTGGGATATTTTTCCCCTCTGTGTTTTGGTTTTGGTTGTTTACTGGTTTTGGTTTTTGGGGGGAGGGGAGGGTTTGGAGGTTTTTTTGTTGTTTATTGGGTTGGGGATTTTTGTGTGGTTGGTTTGAATTTATGGTTTTGTTTGTTTTGTTGTTGTCTTTTTTGGTTTTTTTTTTTTTCTCCTAGATTGTGATGATATATATTATTCATGTTGTAATTGGGATTAAGGTAAAAAATATAAGACTGTGAGACTCCAGTGTTGGACATAAGTTCTGTTCTTCAGTATTACTGTATGATCTGAGAGTTGAAGAAAACCTAATTTCTGTGTGGTAGTTTCTGTAATGCAGTGATAGCTTAAAGTGAGACTTAGTCATTCCTGTGGTTTGATGTTTCCAAGTGAAAGACACAACATGGAAAAAGGTATGTAGCAAATAGGAAATTTTAATTATGAAAAAAAAAAAATCAATACAGAAGTAATTATGTTTAGTTTTTTTATAATGTTTAGATTAAAAAAGGGAACAAAAGAAAAAATAAAAACACCCATGCACAACAAAAAACACTGGAAAATCTTGATACGTGTCAGTGAAGCCAAAGCCTCTTTTCCTGTGGTTACTCAGGCACTGATAATGCTGGGACTTCCTAAGGAACTGAAGGGAATATATTTCATATTCTTCTTCATGACTCCAGATGCATATCCATTCTTGCTTCCTTTACTGTTTTTGTAGTGATATGAGACTTCATTTCAGTCTCTAAGACAATTAGTACAAAAAAGAAGTGTAAAAGTATATAAGATCTTGCTGCAAGTGCCATGCAGTAATATAGCACTGCTGGTGTTAGTTATCACTAGTGTTATATCGTCACCTGAAATATTACACTGCAAAGAACAGTAATCTGGTAGGAAGGGGGACATAAAGATTTTTCTAATCTCTTGAAGACTGACTTGAGGGAAATGCCTGTGACAAGTATGTACATTTTTTTCAAAAACTCGGATATTTATTTGTCTCTGCTAGATGTTGAGCTTCTTCCCCTTTATTCAGTCATATGGTTGCATTCTGTATTTCCTCATCACAAATAGGAGTTTGGACATTATTTTTTTTTTCCTCTCTTCTGATAAATTCTTTTTCTCAATCTTCCTCTACCATTTGTGTCACCTGATACTTTATTGTTTTTCATATGATTATGTGAGTTTGATGATCTGCAGCCTCTTGGTTTTCGGATAGTAACAGCTACTCTTGTTTTTCTATAAAGTATCAAGGGACTTAAATTTTCCAGGGTCCAGCAATGTCAGGCATATGTCACCTGTAAAACTCATTTAGGTAAAATCAAAATTCAAGTAAGTAATCGACAACAGATTAACTTTCGATACAGCTATCATTTGCATGAGGTATATTAATGAGAAGAGCAAATAAGAATCTCATCAAAATCTTGCCTATCCCAAATATGGCTATCATTTATGTGTTTACGTATCACTTTTACATCTTAGAGACTTATGTAGTATCAGTGACAAATAACTGATAAATGTTCATGTCATCATCAGTGAAGACATGAAAATGAATTATTTGCAAGTTATCTCAGACATCTTATGTTCATGGTGAATGCTCTATCAGAAATTAACCGTATCTGCTAGATCAGCTTAATGGGAGAATTTACTACAATGAATTCTTCATGGCTGATTTTGTGAAGATGTGAAACTTCATCTCTGTTTGCAAATATGCGACATAAAACAACCTGCAGTATTCTTTATTTCATATTTTTGAGTAGTTTTTCCTATACATGCTTAAGCCTGAGTGTAATGTATGTTTTTTTTACATACAGAAACTAGATTGCTCAGGTTGAGAAGAATGGGGGTAAAAAAAATTGTAATCTTTGGTTAAGACAAAGTGTGTTGCTCAGCAAAATACTGTGTTTGAGCTATGTAATCGTTCAAATGCTTACATAAAAGTTGGTTTGATCTACTTTTTACAACCCTGTGGCGTTAGTAGCAGATTCATGGCACCAAGAGAGTCTACAGTGGCTTGGATTCACTCCAGAAATGGGACAGATGTTGATTACACATCTGTTTCCCAGTAGGTTTTCCTGTGGAAATGCAGATAATAAGTTTTAGTACGGATGGCATAGGAACCCTGTTGGAGAGGTATACACTAACTCATTAGCAAATTTTCTAGCCCCTGACTCTGCTCATTGTAGTGCACCTTTGTGATTCCTAAAGTCCAGGTTTCCTGCCATATCAGGCATCTTATGAGCTTTACCTGACAACAAACTTGTTTATACATAACTCAAGATCAAATTGAAATGCGGTTGCTTTGCTTTGCCAAAAATAGTGATTTTTAGGAAAGTGGTGGGATCTTCTGTGGCTTAGGAACAGGTGTATTCCTGTAAATTACCTGAACAGTCATTCCTTTTCTCCTGTGCTTTCATTTTATTAGGCCATGTGATAATAAATTTCAAAGTCCTAGTTGAAGGAAGCCCCTTTCAGAGGGCTGAAGAGGAGATTTGACTTACAGTAATATGAATCTCCCAGTGGACTTAAAACTGGTACATGGTGCAGTCTTGGACATCTTTTGGTTAGTGTGTCAACCCCCATTAGACATCATTCCCATCTTGGTATTAGGTTCAGGAAAACTGTTGCTGATCATGGGAGAATCTACTCACCCTGCACTGCTGTTTTTTTGTTGTTTGTTTTTGGTGGGGTTTTGTTTAGTTTTGTTTGTTGGTGGATTTTTTTTTTTTTTTTGGTGGGTTTTTGATTGTTTTTATTTTTGTCCTGTGGT
>JANHGN010010025.1:72637-93339 GCA_024605025.1 Megaceryle maxima | reverse complement strand
CCGTCTGTTAAATGGGGTTTGCAGGCCTCCCCTTCCACCACAAGAAGCTTTTGTTCCCAATTTGTTTTTTTCTGAATACCAACTCGTTTTCCTTTTTTTTTTTTTTTTTTTTTTTTTTTTTTTTTCAGAAGGTTAAGGCAAATGGGAGTTTGCCAAGAGGACAATTAGGATTATAACCAGAAGCAGCAGAAGGGACCATCAAACAAAGGAGCAATATTACTAATCAACCCCCCCAGAATTGCACTAGTATTTAGTAGTAGACTTGGTTTATTCTCTCTGATCTTTTCATCTACCTCTGCCAACAATAGAGTTGGGAAGGACAGATTAACAGGGTAGAAGATGACAGTATGTCTGACTTACATTGACAAATGTGTGGGTGCCAGTTTTGGAATCAGAATTTTGAAAACAGACTGAGGAGGATCACCCTTTGGTTATTAAGGGCATCTTCTGGTGGTGCTTTTGCTCTGCTTTTGCTTTTCCTTGAGCTGGGAAAAAATGATCTTCATCATAGCTACCTGAAAATCAGCATAAAGACATAGTGCTATATTAATTACTTTGGATGATAATGGAAACTAATTCCTTGTTATTCATAGTAATACTTTGTGTCTGACATTAAAAAAACCCAACTTTTCATTGGTCCATAGGAGTCGTGCTCAGAAGCTAAGCCTATTGAAGACAGCAAGCTGTGATCTGTGAGTTCTGACTAATGGTCAAAGTCCTGCCTCTTGCTAAGTCATTGGGACTGCAGGATATTCTGACCTATGCTATAAACTTTGAATTATTCTTTTTTTAGTACTTATTTGAGCAGTTAGTTTACAAGTGCATAGGCAATTTGACTGTGAAGAAACTGTGCCATCTGGGGACATCTGTGGCCATGTGACTGGTAACTGGGCTCTCCAGCTCAAGAGGGACAAAGATCTACTTGAGAGAGTCCAATGGAGGGCTACAAGGATGATGAAAGGACTGGAACATGTGTCTTATGAGGAAAGGCTGAGAGACCTGGGGCAGTTTAGTCTGGAGAAGAGAAGATTGAGACGGGATTTAAGAAATGTTTATAAGTATCTGAGGGCTGAGTGTTGGGAGGATGGGGGCAGCCTCTTCTCACTCATGCCCTGTGATAGGACAAGGGGAAATGGATGTAAGCTAGAGCACAGGAAGTTCCACCTCAACATAAAGAGGAACTACTTTACTGTAAGGGTCACAGAGCACTGGAACAGACTCTCCAGAGAGGTTGTGGAGTCTCCTTCTCTGGAGATTTTCAAACCCCGCCTGGCTGCGTTCCTGTGTGACCTGTGCTAGATTAGATGGTCTCTGGCAGGAGGTTGGACTTGATTCCAATCCCTGCCATCCTATGATCCTATACACTTCCAGAAGATCCCCTTTTGTCAAAAACAGGCTAAAAATTCCTGTGATGCAGGTATGTTAGTGAAATGGCAAATACAATGGGAGATGTATCTCAAAAGAGAGGTTAGTTATGATACCCAGTAACTTAGTGTGCAGTTCTCAGTAGGTTGTTACAGCTAAAAACACTCCTGGTTATGGTTCAGTTTTTAAGATGTGCGTTAATACTGTCTGCGTGTTAATCAGTGAGGGATATTCTTTTGGTTCATGTAAGTGCAAGAATATGAAGATTAAATATTCCTAGTCTTTTTTTACTATGTAGTCACCACCAGATTTTTCCAAGATTTAGGATCTTGGTAAGTGGAAATGGAGTCAGAAATTAATCCCACTGAGTTTGTAGTATGGCATTAGAAGTACTGGAATGTGTAGATTTTATGTACCACTAGGGGACAATGTTTTTTTCTATTTGTGTATTAACCATTAGTACATTAAGGTGCAGCTTGTAGTGCATGCTTGCAATGAGAAATCTGGGAATTTCTTCACTAGTTGTTCAGATATTGTGTGAGAGAATTTACAAAACCATGACTAATAAACAGGTGGTTTTTAGAGCTGGCACAAGAACCATGATTTTCTCTGCCAACCATGGTTGTTTAGTGCTCAGTGAAAACAATAATCTTCCAGTATTTTGAGAGAGGGAGGAGTCCTGTTGTGGGGTGGAAATATGAACAAATTTGGCAGCAGACTGGTCAACAGGTTCTTTCACCACGTAGACATGTTTCCTCACAATTTGTACTTGGTGCCATAAATGGCCTTTAAACATGTTTATAGTATATTTAAAGAAAATTGCAATGTTTAACTTGGCTGAGCCCCTTCAAACTCTTAAATGTTAGACCTATCCTATAACCATTATGGACCTGGTGAGGTGTGAAAAAGGTTTGCTTAAACTATAAAGCTATTGTTTGTGGTGCTTATATTTAATGTCAGATTAAGGTATTCTGGTCACAGGGCATTGGACATATTTATTTCCTCACAGTTTATGAAGTTGAGTTTCAAGAGAACTTTTTAAGAATTGGTAAATCTACATGTCTTTAAAGTTGAGAGCTTAGCAGATGAATTTAATAGGGTGCTTTTGCTGTATCTTCCTTTATTCTACTTGATCTTGAAAAAATTCTCTCAGAAACCATGCGGAAGGCTGAGAAATTAAGACTGTTATCTTTCTCCTGTGAGATTTTATCTTTTAATGGACTGTTTTTCTTCACTGATACATACAACTGTAAAGGTTTTTTTTTTTTTAGTTCAGCCACAAAAGTTTCTTCGTATATCTTTCTTGTTCAGAGGATGATGCCCACTCTCCTCCCCCACCTCCTCCACCCCAAATGCCCATGGCCTTACTTGTGCAATTTTACAAATTGCATTAGTATTAGTGGGATTAAGCTGTTAGGTTGAATTCCTGTTGTTGTCATGGAAGTCAGGCAAAGTTCCCTTTTAAGATGAATTATTTTATAAAGATGGTTCAAGACCAGTAATGTCTGCCCTTCTAAATATTATCTTTCTTAAATATTTGTGGAAAAATCAGGAGAAAATTTACAAAACACAAAGCAAAGTCTGTACCAATTGCTAGGAATTAATTTATCTCATGGATGGTCACTATTGAAAAGGACAAGCTGTGTTAAAAGAATGGTTGAAATGCTTGTTCCTATTATTTGTCCTTAGTCATCATAATTAATATGTCTGTCAAGCACAGAACATTTTTGCATTGTAGACAAAGTCTGTGCTTGTCAACTAAGCTATCAGTAAATGAAAAATGAAGTGTTGGGGTGGGAGAATGCCACCTAATGGTACAAGAATGAACAGGCTCATAGAATCAGACAGATACAGGATACAGACAGACTCCTGGAAGTTTTGCACCAAACCTCTATAATGGTTGATATGTGGCTGATTTTGATTAATATTCCAGCAAGAAGTTTCCTGACTTTAGTTGCTACATAGATAAAATTGGGTTTATGGAGAGTTTTTGCATTTAAGTGACTGACAGTGAAATCAGAATTCTTTTGAATTTGAGAATTCCCATCAGAATTCTTCTGTATTGATTAGGAGTGTTAACAGTTTTATCAGGTTTGGAGAGCTGGGAATTTATCTGCCTGCGTAGATTAATCAGTGGAATAACCTCTCAGGCAGGAGATAAATGAAAATAAATTACTTGCATGAGAACAAAGTCTGTTGAGACTAGTCTAATAGCATAAATGTCTCACTCAATGACTAGTACCTGGTGAACAATTGGAGCTTTCCTCTTTTCTCTGTACAAACAATAAAACCCCGAGGATGAATGCCTTCAGGATGGAGAGAAGAGAGAAAGAGAACAGAAAATTAAGTCAAAAATTTTAGTAAACAAGCAGACCGCTACAAGTTAGTGGTAAAGAAATACCACAAAAATGGAGAAAATATTATATATATGTAGCAGGCTGACAACATTTATTTAAAGACATATTTTTCATTTTCTGTGTTTTAGATCTTAAATTTGCAGAAATTACACTGAAGCTTGCTTTTTTTCTCAACATTTTGAAAAGCAATCTTTGAAGTTACACACTTTTTTTGGCATTCACAGAGGGTAGAAAGCAGGTGATATAGTATGAAGAAAAGTCTGTCAAGTACATACATATGCATGTATAGTTCTTAAAAAAGCTTTTCCTGAAGGAACAGTTACTTGCATAGAAACAAAATTATCCAAGGAAATGCTTCCATGACACAAAATATAGTAACATGCAATGAAAGTAAACCTTAGCATGACAGCAGACCTCCTAAGCAAATTAATATTCTGAGCATTAACTTAACAGCATGTGGCTAGTAAAATTCCATATAGGTGCGTAGCTATATAAGTGTCCTGTTCACAGTGAATTCTTGAAAATATGTTTTAGTAGAGGATGAAAGAGGTTCAATGGTGGTTTATTATAATACATAAATTCTATTCCTTTTTCAAATTGTTGATTTGGGTGAAGAACTGAAGCTCATAAAGTGAAAAACAGCAGGTGGCAACTTGGAGTTGGGAAATTCTATGTGCTGGTACCACCATCCTGATACATTGAACAGGACATCAGTTTCACAAGATGAGATTTGAAAACTCAGTGTCATTCTCACTCAAGCAGAACTACTAATGGACAGATTTCTCCTCTGCACCTCCCTACTGTCTAAGGAGCGGTTGCTGCTGAGGGGAGCTAGGGAATTATTATCCTTGCAGTAGCATGCTGTCACGGTGGAGAGCATGACACAGACTCTCTTGAGTAGGATCTTGTCTAATAAAATGGGAAAAGGATTTGAGCTACACTTTTTAGGTTACCTAAATAAGCATATGAGCAGGCAGGTTGGGAGGTGAAGTGTCCCCACTTTAATTTTCATTAGTGGAGTAAAAAACCAAAACAAATAAAAATATCAAACCAACCATCCAACCAAAAACCAACCCCCCCCCCCTCCAAAAAATACCAAAAAAACCCACCAAAAGACACTTTCATAGAATCATAGATACCACAGACCCTTTCTTCCAACAATACTTTCAAGGAATGATGAGAATAAGGGGTAAACTGACGGCATAGCTCTTTTTAAATGCAAGAGAGCTCGAATCCTTTTCCCATTTTGTTATTTCATTTATTTTTGTTCATCTTGTACCCCTTCTGACTCTATAGCTTATTCACTCCCCAGCAATTTGGTTTGAGTGATGGGGAAGCAGCTTTCTGCTTTAGAGAATACAGAAGTCACTTTAATTTTTCTCACTGTCTGCACTGCCATCTGAATACAACGAGTAGTTGCGTGAAGTTCATATGCAGTGAGATCTTAATTCCCAACAGATACAAGTAATCTGGTACTTCAGCTGGGAATTTCCCAAGCTGTTTACCAGTGGAAACACACATATGTGAAGGGAAACAAGCAAATAATATGGGGATTGTGGCATTGAAAGTGCATAGGATTTGGTGTGTCTTTAGCATATTTGTTATAAGTCTTTTTGAAACGACTTATTCTCTTTCAAGTCAGTTCCTGGAACTGAGGATCACATTAAATTGAAGAGTCATCCAAGATTAAAGTTTGCATTATATTTGGGTGTCTATAGTACTTGCTGTGACTATAAGCCAGCCTTAATTATTTGGTGGTAGGAGAGTAAGGGACGAGCATTAGCCTGTAATGCAAGCTTTCTGGAAAAAATGACTAGATTGTGTCTTTATTATAAAATATATAGAATCATAGAATCATTTTGGTTAGAAGACACCTTCAAGATCATCAAGTCCAGTTGTTAACCCGGCCAGCACTGCCAGTCACCACTAAACCATGTCCCTCAGCACTACATCTACACGGCCTTTAAATAACTTCAGGGATGGTGATTTCACCACTTCTCTGGGCAGCCTGTTCCAGTGATTTACAACCCTTTCTGTGAAGAAATTTTTTCTCATACCCAGGCTAAACCTCCCCTGGCACAACTTGAGGCCATTTCCTCTTGTCCTATGGGTTGTTACTTGGAAGAACGGACTGACCCGCACCTTGCTACAACCTCCTTTCGAATAGTTGTAGAGTGATAAAGTCTCCCCTGAGTCCTCTTTTGTTTCCAAGCTGAACAAACCCTGTTCTCTCAGATGCTTCTCATAAGACTTGTTCTCTAGACCCTTCACCAGTTTTGTTGCCCTTCTTTGGACACACTCCAGCACCTCAATATCTTTCTTGTAATGAGGGCCCTAAAACAGAACACAGCATTGGAGGTGTGACTTCACTAATGCCCAGTACAGGGTGACAATCACTTCCCTCATCCTGCTCTCCACACTATTTCTGATACAAGCCAGAATGCTATTGGCCTTCTTGGCCACCTGGGTACAGTACTGACTCAGATTCAGCCAGCTATCGACCAATACCCCCAGGTCCTTTTCTGCTGTGAAGCTTTCCAGCCACTCTTCCCCAAGCCTGTAGTGTTGAACAGAGTTGTTTTTGAGACCCAGGTGCAGGATCCAGCACTTGGCCTTTTTGAACCTTGTATCATTGGCCTAGGCCCATGGATTCAGCCTTTCCAGATCCCTCTGTAGAGCCTCCTGTTTGAATTTGAATGTTTTAATTTAAATGTTTGTCTTGGGATCCTACTATCATTTCCTGATGTCCCTATGTAAAGAATAATGACAATCTGTTTGTCATGGAAACATCTATGTGGAAATTAAATATCTAAGAACACTTGCCTCTCAGGATAGACTATTTAAAGACAGGAACTGTACAGAAGTGGAGCTTCTGCTTTCTAAAAGTGGAAGTCTTTTGGTTTTTTGTTTGGTTTTTTTGGGTTTTTTTTTTATTATTATTTTTTTACTTTTTGTTTGTTTCACTTTTTTACTAATAAAAACCTCCCAACCTGCCCTGCTCATATGCTTATTTAGGTAACCTAAAAAGTGTAGAGCTAGGATAAAAATACTGTTTTGTTTCTTGTTCTGATGTAGTTTTGATTTAGCTCCTGAAATGCTTTTCTGCTTGTTTAGTCTCTCAAGGGCATGGTACATACATATCATGCATGGGTAGTGCATACAGGCAGGGCTAAAATGGTCAGTGTTGTGTTGTACCTCAAGTTTATTTCAATATAAATTTCCATTTTAATAATATGCAGAATTTTTGCTCTACATACATGTCTTCAGATGCATAAAATGTTTACTATTCCTACATTTCTGTTTTCACAAATATTAATATCCATTGTTATGCTCTTAATAACATGTGAAATTTCCTTACAAGTCAATCTAGATGTGAAGTACACTTATCAGTAAAAAACCACGATGTTCTCTCCTGCTGCGTTTTATACCCTTTCATCTGCCTCCTCTCAAAATAAAAAAAAAAAAAGAAATGAGGAAAATTGAGTTGCAGTGTGTACCTTCAGCTCAACAGATTTGAACTTTCTCAAGTGGATGGAAGAAATTAGTAAGAGAAATTCCTCACAGAAAATACTGACCATGAAATTGTCAGTCATCTTGATTAATAATCTCATAATGTTATATTAACATAATATCAAAAAAAGTAGTCCGTTGGTACATCATAAACCTTTTGTATAGTTTCTTTCAGTAAGTTGAAAGGCCACACAGGACATAAAGCAGGGGTGATGCATGTTTCTCTATAGGAACATCATGAAATTAAAATGTAGCTAATATATATATAAAAAAATTTAAACATACTTTAAGTAATTTTAAGTACCTTATATGCTCTTCTATTATTCTGACAACTATATTGGCTGTAAATCTTTCATTTGTTTCTCTTAAAAATTTATATCCGTCCCTGTACTCTCACAGTATGCACTGAAAAATGACTAGGCAAAAAAGGATTAGAATTTTAAATATGCATGAGTCTAAAGAATGACCCTTTTACAGTGGAACAAAAAACATCAATTGGAGTGTTTAGTTTTGCTGTTCATCCAAAATGAAAGTAATGTTAACACATTAGTATGAAAACCAAAAAATATTTTGATTAATTACTGTACAGTGTACATATAACAAAATTGTTGTGCTGTTCAATATAATTGCTTATGTTAACAGTAAGAGAGAAAGGCATAAACAATTATGGCACATGGCCAGTGTATGGCAAAATCATTATGCCACTCTAGTAAGTGAAAAATTGCAGACGCACAGATTACTGCAGCTGCGCGTGTGTTTGAATATCCATCACTCTTCAGTTATGCATTTCCATAGTATTAAATTCTTAGACATTTTTAGCTGCAGTATTCCTTGATGCACATACAGAACTGTAATGCTAGCATGAAAAGTTTACTCAGTTTTTCTCAAAAATTGGTCAGAGGAAGGAGTTTAAGAAAATTTATTTCACTTACTTTGGTCCAGAACCACATTAATACTAACATGCTGGCGTAATACTAATGCACTTTGGGAAAGGGAAGGAATAGATGTAAAACCAAAAACTGGCTTGAATAGAGCTAGCATAGCTTTTCAACATACATGAAAATGCGAACCTTGATACTTATGGAAGCACAGAGGTTGTTCCCTATGTGTATGTTTATTTACTGGTATGAAACCAAAGCAGTGTCATAGTCAGTTTGGAACATGTCTTTTAACTCCTTGTTTTTCCTAAGGCTCACCATCAGAGTTAGTGTGAGCCTAAAAGCACGTCTTTCAGTGAAGTTGTGATAATTTATAACCTCCAATATGTTACTGCTGTTGTATATGATAAATATGTCTGTCTAGACATAATCCTTTGGGATTAAAGGGGTTTTAGTGTTCTAGTAATAGTCCTTATAGTATTCCAAGTCAGCAATGAGAACCCTACAAAATCATGTTCTGATAAAAACTCAATGTCATTTCCATGAATAAGTTGTAGTTTACAATTGTCATCTGTTCTTTTCCCGATCTTCCCTAAGACCTTGAATAATCAAGAATTTGGAAGCTCTGCCACTGGGTTCTGATGTCCCTTGCTCTGTCCTTCCAGGTTATATTAGTGCTCTACCTTGCCAAGTGTGTTTATAAGACACGCTTCTTCAAGAGAAGGAGAAATGATTTTACTTTTTTTTTTTTAAATTCTGTTTTGCAATGTTGACTTAGAGAAAATTATTCATATTCTATTTTTTCTGTACCATCTTTCATAAATTAAAAATTCAACACCTGTGCAGTGATTATGCATCTTATCCAAAATGCACACAGAGGTTTCTGCCCTTGATTTAACGTAACAGCTGGTAATATTTGTTGTGATAATTCACTTACATGGAAACACTGATGCAAGTGTTACAAATGGGAAGTTAGGGTTTTTTCCAATTTTTACTGCAACACAAAACAGTGTAGTTTTCTCTCCAGTTTCACTTGGCAATGGGAGCAGCAGTGAGGCTAAGTATTGATTACAGGGAGGAAAGACAGAGTTGTCCCGTAGGAAGCAAAGCTCTTCACTTTCATCACAGAGACCAGTTCTCTTGACCACGTATAACTCATTTCAGTAGATCAGAAGCCACAACTTGCATGTCAATCCTTTCACCTTGTACAGATCTGAGGAAAATCAAACCCTTTCAGAAATAATTACATAAGGCCATAGAAAGTACTTTAAAGAGAAAATCCTTTTCAGAGAGGGACAAACTGTAATATGGTCCTTAAATGGTGTTTATAGGAAGAATTAGGCGATATTTTAATTTTTTTTTTTCTTTTGTGTCAGGGAGACTGGCTGGGAAGAGAGTGAATTCTGGGAAGGAAATGTGATGAGCTTGATGGAAGTGGGGGAAAGAGGTTAGATATACAGCTACAGCAATCAAGACAGGCTGGTGTTACGTAAAGCAAACCGCATAAAGTTTGTTACGGGTTTTCACTACATCAAAAGAGAGAAACTTCTGACATTTTAACTTGTCAGGAAAATAAATTTTACAGCTTTTCTCCAGCTGAAGAAGAGAAACTTTTCTAAAGGGAGGTTGGTTCATAGCAACAATCTGAAAACAGAAGTTTGAATCTCTTCTTTAACCTAATAACTTAATCTCTCAAGACTAGCTGTTTTTCAGTTGTGGTTTGTTTTGGGTTTTTTTAGCAAAAACCACTGTTCACAGATGCATGGTAAACTGCAATTTAACCTGATCTTCAGAGATCCTTACATTTGTAGCTTCTATCATCCTCTATTGTATTAATAGCAAATACCAAGGATATGGTTCTTCTCATTTTGTATTAACTTTGTTATGTTCATATTCAGTGATGAGATTGTAGAATTAAAGCTAGCTCCGTGTTTTCTCTGCATCATAAGGACTTTTTTATCGTGACTAGATGAAAAACTACCTGTGTAATTTATTTTTTTTTTTTTTTAAGAATAAATATAAGGATTGTTTTTCATCTTTTGCTAAACTGATGTTTGTCAAGTAAGAAAAGATAGATGATTTTATTTCCACAACGGGGGAAAATATACATACATAATACATATAATTTATGCTGTGATACATATATGTATGTTATAGTACATACTGTGTATTGCTATTACTATACAGTACTTGTTTGGATGGTACACTTTGGAAGTCTGCAAGTTCAGTTTCTACGTTTTTGTGCTCTTCATCTGCTTGCCTTACTTTACTCAATTGGTGGCTTTGTCAGCAGTGCTTAAATCTATCTCGACTCTCAGTTGATACTTTTTGCTAGTTGATAACATTTGTTTGCACAGTGCAAAAGTTTGTAAGTGCATGGCTGTATATCCGAGAAAATGTTCACATCTTTAATATACAATTAATAAAACTAGCCTTGTTAACTAGCACATTGTAGATGAAAGGTGGTACAAGTCATGATTATAAGTTCTGTCCCCGTGAAAAGGATATGTAAGTATTTGGCTGGAAAAAGAATGTGTATTTCACTATTTGAGAGTAGTACAGTTGGACGTTTTGTAACTAGAATATGTAATATTTTTTACTTGTCAAATTCAAAAGGTGCTGATGGGTTTTTCTGCAAATCTTCTGAGGAGTTTCAAGAGGCCAGAAAATAGTTTCTACTGTCAATTAAGCTGCTTTCATTTTGATCTAAATATCTGTGGCAGTTTGCTAAATAAAAATATTAATATTTCAAAAAGTTAGTGTAAGAAACATACTGAAAGCAATTTTTTCTGCAACAGGAACAAAAGTAGATTTTATTAAAAGCCTTATACAGTAAGTGAAACTTTAGTTTTCTTGATAAAACTGTTTTTGTTGTTCCTTGAATTTCCACCCTATGTAAATAGCTGATCTATTTGGGAACTATGATAAAAATAGAGTGACCACTTACAATTAAGGGTAATTAGGAAAAATTCCTCAAAAACAGCATGCCTGTTGAGAAACATGGAACAAATCTTTTTGTAATGAACATACATAGTATTATATTACAGCATTACACGATCATACTTTTTTCATCATCGAGTAGGGGCTCTTATATGAATGTTGTATTAAAATAAATTACCTGGTCAACTATTTCTTTCTGACCTTACTGGAATCAAGCAGTGAAGTACTGGGTCTTATGTACATGCCTTAAAACAGGTGGTCACCCTATTATTCAGGTCACATTTTTACATTCAGAACAACTATGAAGGTGAGTAGGGTAAAGCCAATTCAGAATTACAACAGTTTCTGGAAAAAAAAAAACCTGCTTTGTTTGATAGAAAGATGTCTTTCACTATAAAAGCAGCAGAAGATGGCTAAATAAATCACTGATATCAATGCATCCCTTATATTACCCATATTCATTCGATCCAGTACATTATGCATTCACATCAATTGGAGTTGTGTGGTTTAGATCCTGTGCACTGCATTGAAAAATTCACTTCTACATATGTGTGTGTTTATTATCTTCTGTAGTTCATCAGTTACTGAACACTATGAACATGTTGAAGTTACCGTGTATCTCATGTTTTTATCCATTGGGTTGTTTTTTGTTTTTTGTTTTCTTTTTGCAAAATGCTTTGAAAGCTCAAATGAGATTATTTTGAATGAAATAACAATATGCTTATTAGAAAAGGACTGATTGGATTTCAGACTTGTAACTGTAATTTATAATTCCTTCTCCCCCTTCTTCTCTTTCTCATCTTTTTTTGTCCTTCTCTACAAGCATCTTATTCCCCCCAGAGTAATACTGGTGCTATGTACAGTATTTTTGTTTACAATAGTATAAACATTTTCAGCTTGTGACTTCATTGCTGAAATAACTCACCTCTTTCATATCAACTCTTACCTAGGAGCCGTACAGCAGACTCACTGATGTAGGTTTTTTTCTGCATGGCAGCCCAGGCCAAGCTGTGGTTTCATTGCATGATGCAACTTCACCTTTTTTTGGTTGTCTGTGGGATTAATTATAATTTATTCTTGTATTGCCTGTGCATGCCAATGTGCTTAACATAATGGTGTATACACTGAATGCAATCTAGAGCATTAAGTGCATGAACTGGAATTAAAGCACCCTGTAAAATTTCAAAACTTTAGTAAATGTAAATTATGCTTATCGGTATCTTTAGTTAAGCTTTTATAGAATGAATAGGAGACAATATGTATTAGGTCTATATATTTAATTTTTTCGAGCATATTATAGTAATTTTGCCTAGATAGAAAGTTGCGGTGTGGTCAAGATGTGGGAAAGAAAAAGCGTATCAAGTATTCTATTGTGACAATGGCTGAACGATGCCAGTTATGTTCAGAAATATAAACCATTCCCTGCTGTCAACTGTAGCAGCAGCTGACAGTGAAAAGAGGTAAGATTATATTTAATCATGTGTTAAAAGTCAGAAATTTGAAGTGCAACAGTTTTTCTATAATGTTAAATAGCCTACCAAATAATATAAATTGTATTGATTTACAAAGGACCACTAAGATGAAATTTGCTATGAAGAATTGTGATACTGCTCTAAGTTTCTTTTACAAATGACATTGTGACCATCCTAAGCAACCTGTCATTCCTATGTTCTTAAATATATTCAAATAAACCTTTTATCAGCACGGTAGAAGATATGATTTAATGTTAATCCTATTGTTTGCTGATAAAATGATGAAAAGGCCCTTTGGAAAGTGACATGAAACATTGTGTCTGAGCACAATTTGGTAGTGCTGTTGATCCATGCAAATGCTGAGTGTATGTTTTCAAGGGTTACATTTTGAGCTTTTTTGGGGAGTCCAAATTAATGTACAGATTACAAAATAATATTAATCTTGATGAATAAACATTATTTATCTCATAGATTCATCTTTGAGGGCCTATGATAGCCTATGTTATGATGTTCAGAAATTTTAATTATGAATATATATAAAGCTGAAATATACTCATAGTGTGTACTTTTAAGCAGGTAACTGAAAACATGCAATATATTCAAAACAATAAAAAAGGGAAGTAATTTCCACAACTGTTGTCATATCACCCATGTGCTAATACTGTACTGCCCTAAGAATGTTTATTATTTAGGATTACTTAGCATTCTTAGGTTTTTATAAGTTATTCCTATATTCCCCATAAATAAATAAAAAACAAATAGTAACTCATTATAATGAAGGAAAATTCAGTAAATTGATCAGACATATATCTATATGGCAACATGAAGTTCCTACTGAAATTGGTGCAAAATGGCTTATTACACCATTATTTTCAGTATCTCAGTGTGTGAGCCTAACTACACATCCCATGCACAGCATCCAGAATGAATTTCAAAGAATGCACATGGTTCATGTTTAGACAGTTATGCCTTTGTTGGAAATCTGAAACTGTAGTTCCTGCCTGGTGTAACTGTGTATTAGGACTGCTTTAGAATTACCATTAACATAATGCAGATAGCTTTTTATGGATAATAATAGATTTGAATGCATCCACTAAAAGGCCTGACCAAAAAAAGATGATCCAGTAACATAATGTCAAGTTTCTACCACTTTGCAGTACTGGCTTTCATTGCTCAATTACATTGTTCACTGATATTGAAGTCTTATACTGTAGGCTCAAGTTTATTACTACTCAATAAAAACTAGATAGTATCCAATATTTTCATTAAAGTATCATAGGAGGGAATTCCAGAAAAGACAGTCAAGTGAATGAACTGGAAATATTTTAACACTCCATCTTGTCATTTTCAGTTAGGATAGTTGAATTTAGACTAAATTTCATAGGATTTTTTTTTTTAACTACAGTATGTAAGCAAGCAAGAAACATAAGGAAAGAACACTCAAAAACATCAAAGGAATCTTTGTTAGACATATCAGGCAGAAAATTAGAACTTGCTTGGAGCTGAAAACCAATGGTGGTGGTGGGCTGTTGAAAATTTTGAGTTTGAGGGAAGTGGATAGCAAATGTGAAAGATATCTTTCATTAATTTTAAAAGACAGCATCTTCAAAATAGAATCACATGAAATAGAGCAAGAAGGAATCTCAGGAAGTCACTCTTCCTTCAGCTGCAAGATAAGAAGTGACTATACATGAATTTATTCAAACAGACAATTGTCTAAGAGATCAGTGGTTTGTAGGTGCTCTCCTACAGAAGGAGGAAATTTTAGAAATACCACATGTATAGTTGATTGTATTGACATATGCAAATACAAGGACTGCAGCTGGTCCATATATTTAAGGCTGAAAAGGATTTACCACAGCTTTAAAAATCTGAGATTCACTATTCTCCCTAAAGAACCTATTCCAGTGTTTAACTATGTGTTTCAACTGAAAAAGCTTTTTGGTTCTGGTATACTTCTCACTAACTTGATCCATTTCCATTTGTTCAATTCAATGTCAACATAGAAAGGGGATTAATATCCTTTTTGCAGTATTTGCATGCATTTTCATGTCACCAATTATTTTCTGCTCTCTGGAACAAACAGCTGCAACAACTTAATGCTCCTTGATATGCTTCAGTCAAGAATATCAAAGAACACATAGTAAATAATAACATAGGTAATGGAAAGTAATAGAGATGGGTCTTAATATGAAGTAGAAACATGCAAGCCTGTGAACTTTAGTAAATAGGCTACGCAGTTTAACAGAATCTTTCTATAATGCAGTCAGTGTACCAGATATATCTGAAGGATTTATTACATATGTCAAAAGTGGTAATAATAAAATGTTAGTTGGAACGCTATATTGGTGGTTTTCTCTTTAATGTATTAGTCTCACACAAAAACCTTTGATTAAACTGTGATCCCTGGCATTGTTACTCTGTTGTTCTCTTAAAATTGGCTTGTCGTCAAGGAGATTGTTTTGTCAAGGCAGTGTAGTACTATTTACAGTTGCCAGTGTTCTCAACTTATGGTAAGCAATTAACAGATCTAATGCAAAATAAGGTAGTATACTCTTCCCATAGGTAATTACCTGGTTCTCAGCAAACCTTTTCAAATGCAGTTATCTTAGGTTGGGTGAAGATCTTAACGGTGTATTGTGCAAGAAAGCACGTGCTGTGCCTTGTGTTCACTTTTGACAGAACTTAGAAGAGTTAGGGGGATTGATTCTGGGACATTTACTTATGCCTGTTTTAGGACTCCGTTCCTGGTTGTTTAGCTGTTCTGCAAGAATCTTCCTTAAGCTTTTCTTTGGGAAAGTCAGTAAATATAGAAGACATATGTTGCAGGCAGTAATGAATGTATACATGCCCTGATAATAAATATGTTGCTTTCAGAGTGAGCAATTTTAATGTACATATTTTCTATATATCCAAGAAATATAAAAATGTGAGCATAAGCTTCTTGATATCATACTTGTCTGCAATTTTGTGTTTGAAAGGACAGAGGAAGATAAGAACTTGATTTTGCTTGAGTTCTGTGGTAGGATGGTTTATGTTTTACGCAGGCAGTCTATGAAGAAGCAGAATGTACTTGAAAATTAATGGAAAACTTGAAAAAGAAAGATGAAAACTGACAAAATTATACTGAATTTTACCAAGTTGCATTAGTTCATTTAGATAAAATAAGTACTAGTGATGTTATTTGACTCTATCACTCGATATGTTGTCAGTCACAAATAGCTCTGTAAAAGTCCGTAAAGTTAAATCAGGCAAAATCTTGTGCAACTGAGATGGGTATCAGGAAAGTACACCTTTGTTCTGCAGTTGTACCAACTTAATTTGGCTCCTAATTTTGTATGAGGATGTGACAGAAATTAAGAGCCTTTCTTTCCCACTGAAAGTCCTTCTTTACCTTAGTTCCTAAACGGAATGAATTTTACATTTAAAAACTGTCAAGCCACAGCACTTACATTGAAAACAAGTTAACATTCAAAGGAAAAATAAATAAAAAAAACCCATCACCAAAACAAACAAAACCCACAAGCACTTTTATGTCCCATACTTTGTCATGTTATCCAGAAAATGAAACATAAGGGGAAAAAAATGTGTCTCTGGCTCTGATACTTAGAAAAATCTTTAAGGTGTATTGCATTCATTTATTATTGATTTATCTGGTTTTGGTTTTGCTTATTTATTTTGACAGTGGCTTTTTTTTGAAGGAGGATCAGGCAACCTGCTAATTTTACCCCTAATTAGTTGAAAAGCTTGTGTGCTAGGGGAGATAATATAGAAGTACTTAGTTGTAGAAAGTATCTGCAGAAGAGATGAGTCATGATGCTTTTTTAGTTAGGTTAGAAATAGAAGGAAAATAATATTCTAATGCCAGCTTGCGATCTGTGTCAGACTTGAAAGAATAACAGATGATGTTGTGGTAGAACTTGGGAAAGGGATATAAGGACGGGGACTTGCGTGGTTGCTGGTTTTTTTCTGAAAAGCAGTTCCCTTGAGGTGCTTGAAATTTATAAGGTGTAGATGAAGCAATAGTCTAGGAAATCTTGGGAGATAGATTTATTTCTCATTATTTGTCACTTCATCTTTTATTTTGATCAGATTTTGATTATTTACTTTAAACAAATAGGATACTGATTGTTGATGTAATTCAAAGATGGCTAAGTGTCCTGAGGTCAGCAATACATTTTAAAAGGGAATGAGAAACAGAAAGATGCATTTTGAAGTGAAGGGAGGCCACTCCACATGTAGACAAGGGAGGAATGAAAAAGGAAACAAAGATAGTAAACTACAGTAATCCAAAATAAATTCATCACATGCTGAAGTTGCAGATTTTTTGTGACTGGAAAAACATACAGTTTAATTCATTAAGCAAAGGAGAGTCAGAATAGAGGTAACAAAAAGGTAATTGGCAAAGTCACAAGAAGTTATACAGGAAAATTTATCTGAAGCCTTCCGAAGGAAGAGGAGGGTAAAGTAATAGACAATACGGAGTCCTAACAGGAGGAAGATGCCATAAAAAAAGATGAGAGAGACAACCAAGCATGGTCAGCACTTTAGATATGAGTATGAAAAAGAAGCTCCAGAATTTGACACTGAAATGTGTTGGGAGCAGAAAGTTCTCTGGGTGTGTATGTGTGTGTAAGCAAAAGAAAAACTGTTAGCTAAAATTTTAGATGTAGGAGGTTTCAAGTGGTCAAAAAAGATTTTAACGTATCTTTATCAATGACAAGATAAGAAGATACAGGAAGTGGTCACAGTATCATCTTGGCTATGAGGTCCTAACTGCAAAATTCAGTGAAAGAGGGATAGTTCCTCCTTCTCTCACTAGCTCCAGCTAGACAAAACTTCTTAGAAAATATCTATAACTAAGGATACAGTGATCCCATGAAGTTTTATGGATACTAAGACTTAGGGCTGTGAAGGCAGGTTACACTGTGCTTCTATTATAGGCAGAATGGGTCTTCCCCTTGCCTTCACTAAAGCATTGTTCTGATCCATCTGGCTTCTCTTTGATTTTGGGAAGGAAGCCAATGTAACTCTCCCTGCATATCTTTGAGTGCTAACTGAATATGCTAGTAGCAAATATTCCTGGTGGGGCACCACATCATGTCAAGGGAGAGTGAAGTAATTTAGAAGACATTTGTCATAAAAAAATTGAGTTTATTGATGTTATGGTTCAAAGAATCGAGAATTGAGTCATATAACCCAGGCATCTTATTTTATAAGATCAGCACACATCCTACAAGAGAATACTTTTTCTTTTCTTATTGTGGGACTAACTTGTTAATAAATTAAAGCCATTTTAAATAAGAAAAAAAAATGTTCCGATATCACTCTGTGAGATGTTTGACACCTTTGATTGTTATTTAGTCTTGCCAATTTAGTTATGATATTTGTTTCACCAGGTTGACGCTTAACAGTCATCCGTGTTTAGAATTTTGCTGTTTCATTAAAAATTTAATTGCTTATTCCATTCAAAGCTGAACAACTACACCATAGTTGAAGGAACAGGAAGTATTTTTCATTGAATGAACATTGCTTTTACAACATGACACATCTTGCTTTTCCTTTAGTTTTGCTTCAATCCTATGTCACTGAAACACTGTTAAAAAACCTAGCCATAATTCCCGGGTCTTTTTTCTGTACTGTTGAAAATATGTATTAAAGGAGTATAAATGGACACTACCATACCAAATCTGTGACAAACTTGTTTTTTACTGTAAACCTCATATAATTAGGTTTGTACTATAAATAAATTTAAAGGAACTCAGTATTATGGAGGACCACCTAGTAAAAGAAAATAGTTCAGAAATAATACCACTATAGACAATTTTATGAACAAAGAAAATGTATATGACCAAAATGATACATATTGATTGCATTCAAGTATAATTTGAAAGTGACAAGTAAATAGAATATCTTCAAATAATGAGATACTAAAAGGCTTCAAAACATTGATGAGTTTCAGTTATTTCTTCCTTATGTTTTGGCAGCCTCTACCAGGATTTCTATACAATAATTATAATATGATGTTAAAATTAACTGTCAATTAACATTTCTTCCAATAAGAACTGCACACTTTACTGTTTTTTTATATAATGCACTCTCGTGAAATTTAAAACCAGTCATGAACAAAGGAAATAAAAAACTTTGTAATTTTTCATACTATCGTGTAGTTCTATTTCTTTCTCAGGCATATGAAGTTTGTAACTATTTTTAGTCACAACTTTCACTGTTATATTTTCTATAATATTAAGAATTCAAATATGTTATCTAATTTCAATAATGTATTTAGCTTTTCCTTCACCATTCAGAAGACAAAGTTATTTCCAAAACTTTAAATTGTAAATTTGGACAATCCTCTGAATTTCTAAAAGTTTCATTAGCGTCTAAACGTTCACATATATATACACTTCTTAACAACAGATAGGTATAGCAGCAGTGGTACAATATGAACATCAGTACTTTCCTGAGGTTACAGTAGAAATCTCTTTTGTGGTTGTTTATGAATGTTTTACAGAAAAGTTCTTATCTTCAAAAGACTTGGCAAAATGTAACTAGAATAATATGTCTTAAAATTAACCTTTTGCATTTTGGTATATTATTATACATAGGTAAAAACTGGCATCCATCTTGGTCTGTGCAGGGCTTGTCATTAAAAAGAAAACAACAAAAAAGCAAAAATCATTAGGAGCAGACTGGTATGAGCCAAAAATACTACTTCCTTACACAGACAGAATGGAGAACTTTCAATTGCGTATTGGATAGTTATTTCAAGTACCAAGTTGGGTGTGCACAACATTTTATGGGAACATTTTATCATCCAGATAGATGTCACTGTGATTGCAAAGACGGCCTAAAGTCTGAATGAATGTAGAATTTCTTCCCCTTAATTCTGTGTGGTCGTAATAGCAATGATTGCACTGTGACATAGAATCGATATGTCATGCCAAGGCTTTTGTCTGAAGCTGGAAATGGGCTTTACAGCTCCTGTCAAGAGGTGAAATGGTACAGGAAAAACCTCAAGATATTTTCAGCTCTGTTGAAATTGCGGAATCCTGGAAGTACTCTATGAAGGCTTTCTCTGTGGGAAGGTCCATATTAATATACTTGCAGAAACAAATAATTTCATTAAAATGCATACTATTTCTTGCCCTCTCCCACTCATTCTGTGACTATTTGAAGAGTAATCCCAATAGAACCATTTCAAAAGCATTAGAAGTATTTGAAGTGAAGCAGAAATAAGTGAGAATAATAAATAAAAACTACTTTTGTCACAAGTGTATTTCATGTAATTTAAACAGAGGTAAATTGTTTTGAACTGGAGTGACAAGGGGTTTGTTCATTTGCTCAGCTGTGATAAAAGTGTCACGTAAAGCGTTGGCTTCAGAATTGATTGCAAATAAAAGGGTTTAAGGATGCTGGGAACACCTCATCAAAATTTTGTCCAATCTGTGTAAAGTTAAACTGGGGAATCACAGAATGTCTTTGGTTGGGAGAGACCTTCAAGATCATCTAATCCAACCTTCGACCCAACACTGCAAGCTCACCACTAAACCATGTCCCTAAGCATGAGGTCTACACGACATTTAAATGCCTTCAGGGATGGCAACTCCACCACTGCCCTGGGCAGACCATTCCAATGTTTGATAACCCTTTTGGTGAAAAAATGTTTCCTAATATCCAGCCTAACCCTCCCCTGGCATAGCTTGCGTCCATTCCCTCTGGTCCTGTCACATGTCCCCAGGGAGGAGAGGCTGTCCCCTTCCTCACTCCAACCTCCTTTCGGGTAGTTGTGGAGAATGATAAGGTCTCCCGTCAGCCTCCTCCAGACTAAACAACCCCAGCTCCCTCAGCTGCTCCTCACAGGACTTGTGCTCTAGGCCCTTCATGACCCTCATTGCCCTTTTCTGGATGCTCTCCAGTGCTTCTATGTCCTTATAATGAGGGGCCCAGAACCAAACGCAATATTCAACGTGTGGCTTCACCAGTGCGGAGTACAGGGGGATGATCACCTCCCTGTTTTTGCTGGCCACAGTGTTTCTAATACAAGCCAGGATGCCATTGGCCTTCTTGGCCTCCTGCTCGCACTACTGACTCATATTTAGACAACTATAGATCAATACCCCCAGGTCTTTTTCCAGCTTGCAGCTTTCTTTTTTCACACATCCCCAAGGACCTTACGA
>JANHGN010010025.1:50673-72537 GCA_024605025.1 Megaceryle maxima | reverse complement strand
ATAAAGAGAACAGGCCCCAGTACTGAACCCAGGGGAACACCACTTGTGACCAGATGCCAGACAGATTTAGCTCTGTTTTGCTACCACTCTTTCAGCCTGGCTGTCCAGACAGTTTTTTTATCTAGTGCAGACATTTTATTACTTCTGTTGTAGTCACTCTTGCTCACTGAACTAGTTTATGACTATGGTACCTGTATAATTGGGCTTTTTAACAACAGTATTGCTATAAAAATGCTGTAATAATAAATAGAACAAGTAAGAGAGGTAATGAGAAACTGAAATGAATAGCAGTGTTTAAAGAGTGGGAGAGGAAGGAAGAGGATTAACAGTGTAGTCCATGCCTGAAAAATCAAATATGGTTCTGTCTTTACCTCCAATCAAAGAAACTAAGTCCACTGTTATTTCTCTAGATGTGATTTTTATATTAAGTTGTAGTACAGAGCATAGAGTTGCATGAAATGATAAATTGAAATAAATGTTGACCTAAGGAAAACTGTCAGTGTCTCAAACCTTGGTTGTGTAGCTCAGGTGTTGCTTGAAGCATTTAGTTTATTAGTTAAAAAGATGGCAAAGGGGAATTATAGTCCTTGATAGATTATCAGCAGTATATCCCTATGTTAGGTGAAATAAAATTGGTAATATTAGTTTTTTTGTTTGTAGTACCTCTTGGTTTTTAATAGTGTAAATGCAAGAAACCACACATCTAACAAATACACTTACATGGAAGAGTAATAAAAGCATTTCTAACAGTCTGTTGTCTCCTTCAAAGGTGAAACCTTTACTGACCCGAAGAAGTGAAATCCTGTAGGACAAGCCATTTGATTTTAGTTTAAAAAAGATAATATATTGAGATCCCAGCACACTAATGTCTGGAACTCTAAAAACTGTAACACTTCTGTTTATAAAGGAGAGCTTCAAATTGGTTTCCTTTCTGCAATAGATAGCATAGTGCAATGATAAACACTAGTGGCCACATTTCTCTCTCAGTTCAACTGTCAACAACTGATGAAAACAAAAAATCCAAACAGATGAATATCACCAAAATTGAATTTGGAAAATTTTAAACCTTTTATATATCCTGTGAGTATAAAAAAAATAATTTATTTAGCCTTAGTAACATTCCTTTCTGACAAAATCATAATTTGAAATTAAAAGGAAAAGATGTTGTATTTGTCTTTGAAATGGATAAGTTAGAAATTGAAAGAGAGAGAAGAACTCTGAAATGAAGGATACTTTAGGGATATGACTAGCAGAAGCAGTACTTCTGGTACTAGGTAAATAAAAGTCCCATATCAGGATTGTGGTCCACTGTGCTAAGCATTTTACAATCAAGACAAAGATGTATTATTCATTAGCCAATTTGTCAGACCTTGTAAGTTTTTATAAAGGACAATGGTACAAAAGTACAGCTGTTGGGTGCAGCCTTAGCTGACCTGATCTAAGAGTCGTGACAAGTACCAAATAACTGTGAAATGCAAAATAATGAAGTTCTGTCTATCCTAGTTATAAGTCTGTGCAATTCTATTAGCTCCATTGGATTTCTGCAGCTTTTACAGGAACCTAACCTGGAATTAAGGGTCCAAGCCTCAGTGTTGGTGCAGGATTGTTCATTCTGCTTCTGCTGTACTTCCTATGATTTCTGTTGGTAGGGTGCATAGTGACTCATTGTGTAGCCCACCTTATTTTGATAAAATCTTTGCTCTCAATAATGCCTGCAGAAAATGATCCCGTTGAGTTCTCAGATTACATCCCCTATATTTGTAAAGTGTGAGGTGCTGTCTTCAGTTCTTTATATTAACATTTGGCTTCTCTTCCCATCTGCCAGGTGTTGTAAATCATTTTTACTTGATTGTAACAGAAATGTCTCATAACTTCCATGTCATTGCAAATGTCTTTTTAAAAAACATTTTAATATCATTTCCTATAGCGCTGAAGGTTCTTAAAATATAAAGCTATTGTACATCGATGAGAATCTTTCTGTATACATTCATGTATCTAAAGACAGGAGAGGGCATGCTGTATTTAACTTGTTTGACCTGTAATGTATACAAGGAATGGAAAATTTGGCTGCATGTGTAATTACCTGGGCTACCAGGTCAGTTCCTTTATGCCTTAAATTAGGTAACTGATGTTCATAATGCATAGAATCTTGCTTGTTGAGCAGTCTAGCATTATATTTGCAGAGCTACTGCTATACTAACTGGTATTATTTTCACTGTCGGTGATTTATTTGACCTGGGAAGCCAAAGAATTTCTTCTTTCCTAAAAAGATGTTTTCTAGAGCACCAAATGATCAAATGTTCTAGCTTTCCCTTTTATTGGGATGAATATATGATCATTTGCAATATATGTGTGTATATATATGTATATATGGTGGGACATTACGTATATATAGTATATACATCGACATATATTGGGACATGACTTTCACTTTGGTCTGTGATTTCAATATTGTTCTATGGCTTCACCAACCTCTTTTGGAAACCTCCCAAATAAATCACTAATCATACTCGTGGAAGTTACCTCTTTCCTTAGATAAAATTATATCTGTAAAGTACCAGTTTGTATAGTGTATGCTTTGGACCTGTCCCACTCTTAAATAAAGCATAATATAATAAGCTAGAATTTGCAATGGCTGCCTGACACACACAAAGGTATTTCAATTAACCTGCATGCAGAAATTAACCCTTAGAGTACTGCTTCAAATTCCTCAATTTATTTTATTACTTAATTTTACAAGTGGGCTATGCTGCTTTCCTACTCAGTTCATAGTAGTGTACATAAAGTATATTAAATAGCCATACACACACACACACAAAAAAAATAGTGGGAAAAGAAAAAAACAAACAAAACCAACTTCTTATTAACAAGGGATTCTACAAGACTAAGTACCCCAGGTTGCTAATGGGTAATGTATTCCTAAGCAACTTTTTTTTTTTTTTTTTAAGGTTTTATATTAAGACATGAATTAAACCCATGTAATGTTTCACTGTAGCTGTGTGCTTGTTAGATTTGTTCCTAAAGTATCATAGGTACGACTCCTGTAGAAAGAAGTCAGTTCTTTAAGGGTTAATGTGGGGTTAAGGAATCCTGAAGTATTCTCTTGCTTGTCCTTTCTTAAAGGTATTTGCATGTTAATTCTCAGATATTACCTGAACAGGTGAATATAAAGACTGTATGAATGACTAACCAAATGAATGAAATAATAAATTTGAATTGCTTGCTTGTATCTTGTAAACAACTGGAAAACAGAAATGTAATTTCAGAATCAAGGTCTTTGATGAAAAGCATAAAAATATCACCAGAGTAGAAACTCATATACTGACAATTTACTCCATTGTCTTTTTCTTTCAAATAGCCCAATAGAATCCTGCCAGAATTTCTACAAAGATTTCACATTACAGATCGACATGGCTTTCAATGTGTTCTTCCTACTCTACTTCGGCTTGCGTGTAAGTAGTGTGTTTTTGATAGCATGACACAGGGAGGGAATAGAGTGATTAGCTAGGGACAGTTTTTGCATACAGCACGACTTTACAGTGGCTGGAAAAAATTAAGCTAATTTCTAAAATGCATGAGCAAAGCTTTTGATTAAGAACATTTAGGTAGTAATACTAAGCATGTAAGGTCACTGAGGAGACTGATAATTTATAAGCTAAGCCATCTCTTCCGGAATGTTCTTATGTGGTAGAAAGCAAACTTAATAGTTCAGTGCTGGTCAGTGATGGCAAATCACTCCATTGAGACCACTGAAACAAGATAACTACTTCAGCAAGACTTGTGAATACTTCATTTGTTCCTCTGCTGCTAGATATGTCTTTGGCAGATGAGGGTTGAGGTAGCAGCTAATAGAGCTGTTATATTCAGTTTTATGAACATCCACATTCCCAGACTGCTAATGAATGCTTTGCAGAAGCTCTATATACTCGTCAACGTGCTGAAATGTATATGCTTAGAATATACTTAGCACTTTCTGAAAATCCAGTAATGCTGTTTCAGGATCTAAAGTTGGGGAAATCTGAAACAGGCATTTTAGCATACTTTATCATTAAGGTTAGGCCATTAAGGTTTGCAGTTCAAACTGCTGGAGGTTTTGTTTGGTTTTTGTTGTTTTTGTTTTTTAAATATGCTTTGAAAAATAACTTAATTGAAATATCAGGAAAAAAAGGCCTCAGAGATAATAGAACTAGAAGGAAAATCTCATGTGAGCAGAAAGCCTGTCACATTGGTCTTTAAATTTGATACAAGTATTGCCTCCTGATCTTACTTTGTTCATTCTGCTCCTAAATCACAGGAGCTCCTATGTCACAATGATAGTTGAGTTCCTCCTATTTCATTTCTGACCAACTTTTTCGCATGGTCAAATAAGGAAATCTGTTGCAAGTCTGGGTTATTTCATTACCTAGTCGAGGTGCAGTTTGTATCCTTTAGCTAAACAGATAAATTCCTTCAGTATTTACATTACTATGTATGCATTCTAAGCTGTATTTTAAAAGCATGTAGTGTAATAGCCACTAAGTCATAAGGATCTGGGGAGCTGTTGTAGATGTCCAACTAAGCCTTGCAATTTAGGTTAACTTCTTGACATAACAGGTTCATGTATGGTACTTGTGACCTTTCAAGTGTAAATTTTTTTTTTTTTTTTTTAAATATCCATATGCTTTCTATATTTTGTGCTAGTGATAAGGTTTTTACTAAAAGAGTTAAAATTACATATTGGTAACTCTTACTCAAAGCAGTAACTTTAGGCTACACTATCAAGAAACAAAGCACAATAAGAAAGAATATACGGAAAGCTGATGCTAATACTTTCATATCCACACTGTATGTTTTTTGGGAGAGTACTGTAGAGTCCACTCTGTTCTTGTGTATTGAGCTCACTTTAGCAGTTACAGTGTGTGAGATGCACTGCTAGAACACCATGTTGAGTTCTAGCTTCAACCAGAAAAAAAATTTGTATTATCCAAAACTGTTTTGTAATGCAAACTGGAGTATTGTAAGTGAGGACAGTAAGGATTCACTTCAATTTACTAATCCTTTTCTAAGTTAAAATGGTAAAATAGGTGTAACTTCATTTCTCCAAGAAGTCCTGCTGAAATAAACAGGAATTCCTGAGGAAGAGGTGATAATTGGTTGTGTGGATGCAGGAATTGTATCAGTAATTAATTTTCTAGTTATGTTATAAGCATCTCATATCTTTAGCTATTTTGTTTGTCTTGTTGGGGTTTTTTGACTCACTGTCAAATTAAAGTATTTCAAGAACTATTTTAAAATCTCACCCTTCTCCATCCATTCTCCTGGAAACGATCTTGAAACTCAAAATCATATAAATATTATCATATCTATAGTTCTAGAAGATACTTGTGTTCAAACACATATATATCCATTTAAAAATCTTCATTGGCTAGTATGAAACTATATGAGAACTCAGCAGCAAAGTCTGCAGTTGCTAATGAAGACTAAGTCCAAACTGCAAGGGTTAGCACATAATCAAGCAATAGGGCCTGGCAGACATACAGTGAGTACGTATGCAATCCTTCTTTGGCAGTGACAGAATTATGCTAGTGCTTCTAGAAGAATATGATATATTCAAGCATGGTAGGATTGCTTCTGTAATGAAATTGGTTTTTATAGTTGCTAATTTCCTAAATGAATAACTTTTCAAATATGTCCATTAAAAGGTATTGGTGACCTTTCCAGTCAACAGGCTTTGTTTTCATTATTGAATAACACACTTTTAACCTTTTTGAAAGCCTAAAGGTTGTGCCCTGTGGAAAGATAAAATGCAGATTATAATATTTATTACAGATTTTTAAAATACTGATCTGATGTTTTAAAAAGCTTTTACTTAATATTCTGACTACTTCTGGATACAACAGAAGGGAATAGAAAGCTTATGCAGAAACTGGATATTTTTGTTCATTTTTAATGCTGAAGCATTGATATTGAGTAATACAAATTAACAAAATGTCAACGTATTTTTGCTTCTGAGTCTTTTCTGAGGCAAATGCTGCTCATGTTGTCTGTCTTCATCCTTTCTTGACATCAGTAGAGTCCTGCTTCCAACATTTTGTCTGGGATTCCAGGAAAGTTGGTATGCACCGTAAACATTTTCTGTTGTAAAGGACTCCTAAAGCAAGGAGATTAAATAGATAAAATAGACAATGTCAGTATTTGCAATTAAAAAAATGCAAGCACTGTTTTGAAATATCTTAATCCAGGTTTTAAGACCTACATGACTAAAACTGCTTCATTAAGTATCTTTGTGATGCACTAAAATTTTGTATTTATTTGTATATTTGTATTTCGTATTTATAGAAATAATATGTTTTGATTATTACTTGAATGTGAATAGTAGTTTGAGCTTATTTAAGCACATGGATGAATAGGCAAGTTCAAACTATATCATCTTTGGCATCTAAATTTACCAGTTTCCCTAGACTGACTTTGTTGTCAGGAGAGAGAAGTCACCTCATCCATAGCACAATTTGAAGGACTGAAGTCCTGCTTCAGTCCTAAATTATGCGCTGTAGGAGTCATCATGGTGATTACCTCTGGGCAGGATGATAATGGGACTCTGTTAAGTATCATGTACTTAGAAACCTGAAAACAGCAAATACATGATAAGACTACTACCAATATGCTTCGTGTACTAGAGCAAAGGTGATACACCTACACTTTTCTAATATTAATGAAACACTTTTAATAAATGTGGAGAAAATGTTTTTTTTAGCACAGGTATTACAAGTCACCATATAAACAATCTGTCTCCAGTTAGACCTGTGATTTTCAGTGTGGTTATCAAGCAATGCACGTAAAGACTAGTTTCCAGTGAGACGTGCTGGATTTTGTCTGAACTGACCTAAAACATCAGTTACTTCTCCACTAACTTTGGAGTTTAATATTCTAAAATGGAAAATATTCAACATACTTAGAGTCACCATGAGCATAATCTGATTCTTTCATCCCTTGTGTTTTTTCATCCTCTGTATTTTCCAGTTCATAGCAGCCAATGACAAGCTATGGTTTTGGCTAGAAGTTAACTCGGTAGTAGATTTCTTCACGGTCCCTCCAGTGTTTGTGTCAGTATATTTAAACAGAAGTTGGCTTGGTAAGTAAAATAGTTTTTCCTTTCAATAGCTGTTACAAAAAATATTTAATCTTTGCACATTTTGATGGATAATTTGTGACATGGGTAAGCAGAAGTTAAACAAAGTTGTTTTTGCAGTGAATTTGCCATTTCAGCAGCCAGGTGGGTTGTGTCAGAAAAAGCACTTACTAGGTCTGTTTTGTTCTCAATTCATTAATATCATCTCCTCCTCCAGCTTGGAAGTACTGTGTAATATGAGGTCATTTTTATAAAATGGTGACTGTAATCTAATTGTCTCAGCATACAACTTTAACAGCTGATCCAGACCATTCATACACCGAATCATTGTCAACAACAAAAGCAACAAATTTTCTTCACATTTTGAGACAATATAGCTAAATTTTAAATCCACTAAATCAACATATCGGGAAGATTTGTTTAGACACTGGGCTTAACATTTGTGTAAGACTGTGAGGAATGCATTAGAAAAGAGTTTGCCACATGTAAAAGAGAATACAAAATGAGGGCAAAGCAGACAAAAAACCAATTTAGGAACACCCATAATATGGCATATGAAGTTCCTTGTAAAAATTGTATGTTTTCTCTTGTTAAGTAAAATGAAGGTCAAAATTTGGGAGTTTTCGTTCAGAGAAAACTTCCTAAAAATTGGTATCTTTGTGAATAACACTGTGTGAATTAAAGGGATGTATTTTCACACACGAATGCAACTTATCAGAATTTCCCAGAATTTTATTATTTAAATCATTGGAGATGAAGGCTCTCTAAGAGCAAAAACTAGAATCACAAAATCCATAGAAAAGGAATATGAAATGAGAAAACAGCAAAGTTACAAAATTTGGAAAGTAAGACAGAGAACAAATTGAGACAAATACCCTCTGTGAAAGTGACAGCATAATTGACTGCCTCATGGTGACACAGCAATCTAACAGTACCAACAGGAATAATGAGAGAATTTGCTCATTTAGCTGTTTATGCTGGATAGCTTTTACAAGATTTATGTCATTTTGCAGGCAGAGTTAAGCATTGTACTTATTTGTAGGGTCGGAAGGATTTCTATGTCTCTTAATTACACCAGTGTCACTTTTTCTTGATTTCTTTTTTATATTACCAGTTTATCTGTTTTATCATGGAATCCTCCTAAGACATTTATCACCTGCTGAGGCACAGCTTTTTTTTTTTTTTTGCCTTTTTTTTTTGCTTATGTAATCATCTTAGGAGTGACATATTTACAATGTTTCAGCTTTGCACCTCCTTCCACTGTGTTTATTCCAAAGGTGTTTTTACTTTAGGGAAAGTCACCCTTAGTGAAATAATTCACTAATTAAAAAAAAAAAAAGTGAATTATTGAGGTCTGTGACCTAGCTGTAAATTGGATCAGCAAGTTATTATTTTGAGATCCTGTGATGACAGGTTTTTTAAGCAAATACACTGAAGTGTATTAATGTGTCTATTCCTTTACACCTTTTAAAGAAAAGCACAAAATTTTACTCTGACTGTGGAGCTCAAATACTTTAGATGTATTTGTAGGTAATACAGGAGTGGGAGTGAAGGGGAAGGGAGAGTGTTTGGATCATGTTATTTGTAGTTTCAGGTCAGATGCCTACTTTTCCTTTCACTTTTCTACGATTTTTATAATTGAGAGAGATGTCCTTGTACAGAGGGTTATTCAGAACACTTAAGTTCTGGTTTCTGCATCGAGTGTCCCTGTAGAAATAGGGTTCACACAGAGGTTAGCCTTTTAGCAATCACTAGAAAAACACTTAACAGCTTTGGACTTCATTGTATCCCAATAATTCTTTGCATGTTTTAAGAATTTGCTATTGATTAAACAGGATTCCCTTATATGCCTTAAATTTCAAGGTGATTTAAGTTTCCAAATAAATACATAGTCTGGAATGTATTGTGCATGAGGGTCTTTTCAGTTTATTTCACTATTGATTCATGCCAGCCAGCTGTGATGAGTTCATCTAAGTACAAAACAGAATGGAAGTCACTGCGATGTGACTCCCTGAATTCCTGATCTCCCAAGAACTGTCCTGGTTTAGCTATCTGTCAATAAAGTATGAACGAACTGTAGACTTTAAACAGTATTTTAAAAACCCAAACCATCGTAAATCAAGAATAAACTTTGCCCTTATAGCATTAAATTCATATAGAAAAATGTGAACTATAGCAGAGAAATTGTGATCTGAATGTGTCATCTTTTAACATACTATAGTGAAAAGCCAGTGTAGTTTTTTTTTTTTTTCTTTTCTCATACTAGTTCAGAAATGCCACCATTCAGATATTAGGTAACTCCTATTATATGAAGCCTTCCATTTTCCCCACTAATCTTTTGCATTCAGTTGATCATAAAATATATTTTTATATCTCAGACTCTTGCATATGAATGAAATTTTCAATCAGGATTCATAAAGAATAGTAGGATTCATAAAGAAACCTGATTGTTGTTTCAAATCTAGTCTTCCTCCTACATTCCAGTATGCAAACAAAATTCAATATGCAAGATGGATCAGATTATAGTTTTCAATCAAAAGGTTTCTAGTAATGGTAGGGTATTCACTGTCTAATGTACAGCTGAAGGCAAAATAGCACTTAAAACTTGAAAAATATGGAATTTTTAGATTTTATAATTTGTATAGAAAGGATTTCTAAGGTATCATTTTCGCTTGCTAAATGAGTGTAAGAAAAGGAAGTTCATGAGTAGAATACAGTTGCCATGTGGAATGCTCTATATATTATTGAATATTGGGAGTAGAGAAAGCTATGAATTTTAATGAATCTGTAATTCAGTGATATATGTTGCTCTGACAGTTTGTATAAAAATTTCTTATGTTCTGACTTAAAACTGTACAGATAGAAACACCAGTGTGTTTTTCTGATGTTCACTTAGATCTAGATTACCTTGGGTTTTTTCCAACTCTTTTGCAAACAGTAGCATTTTTGTAGATACTTTCACATAAAGTAAAACTATGCTTTATTAAATAATAAATATTTCTTGCACAACACTGAACAAGAAACTTTCTGATAGTGATAGGAAGACAGTTCTTCACTTCAAGTGAAGGATTCTGTGGAGTGGAGAGAATCTTCCCAAGGGAAGAATGATGACAGAATGGGTGGAGTTTCTGTCTCTTAATATATTACAGGTAATTATAACAGTAAATTTGAACCAGATGATTTCGGTGCATTGCTGAGTCTGGTCACTGTCTTTATAGTCTAAGTGAAAGTAGGCTAAAAAAGTTGGATGAAAACAAAAAGATCACAATGGGAAAAATAATGCCAAGGCAAAATGTCTGGGGTTTTTTTAACACAAAGTCATCATGATCTGAGTATCATAGCTAAGTTTCAGATCTTTGTTTCTGTTGGTAGCCTGCGGTCTGTGAACTCGGAGAGCCCTGCAGCAAATTAACATCTTCCAGTTGTATTCAGTAATGATTTACAAACACTCTCCACACCACTTAAAACTGTTGTTCTATCTTCTGTGACAGCAAAGGCACTTCAAATAACTGAGGTGCATTTTATCATGTACTAATATGCTTATGAAAAAGGAAATACTGATCTTCTGTGCAAACTATATTGGAATAAGTTGCCTTGACAGGATGGTATTGTGAGAGGAAGATTAAACATGTAATATATGATCTTGGCTTCACATTTACAAGGACATGTAAATGAGGAACAATCAGCCTTAGAACTACAGTGATTTAAGTGAAGCCTAATATATGGATTTTATAGTGTCTCTTATTACTGATTGCAGAAATTAAAGATGGAAAAGATCTATTAATCCATTTCCTTTTCCTAACTTCAGGAAAAATGAGCTTCATGTATTCTACTGTACAAAATTTCAAGTACTAGAAACTATTTGATTCATAATAGATTCTATTATCAGGAAGATTTATTTCATCATTCTTCTTCCCTGATACCCCTTTTAGTCTAGGCTGCTGCTGAAGCCATGCTGTTTTTTCAGAAATACTTCAGGATTTACAGTGGGGAAAAGTCGACAGACAACAGATGTAAAAGTAGACACGTACACAGCATAGAGAACAAATCTCATTGTGTGGTGATAAACATAGTTATGGAAGAGAGGATTCTTTTTTCCTGTTCCTGCTCAAATTCTATCCATGTCCTGTTACAAGCATCTCAACTTTGAATGAGGCTTCTGGTCTCAGTATCAGTTTCTGGTCTGAGAAGACTGTTTCCAACATCTCTGGTAGACATTCAGTTATTTTTGTGAGTCGGAGAATGAAATTGGTTTCCCTTTGGGGAAAGAGACAGATAGCTATGGAGAAAAACCAGTGTGTTTTGTTGTTAGGTAAGCTGATGGTGTGAATGTCTCCTGGCCATCCAGCAAGTGTGCTTCAAGATGAAGTTTGGTTAAAAATCTCTGTCATTAAAACTTTTATTTCAATATCCTGTAGATTTTTTTTTTTTTTACATAACTTCTACAGAACAGCTCAGCTCATATTTTAAACTGCAGAACACTTTATTCCTTTATTCCATAAATGGAACTTAGAGGGATACGTTAATTAGACTGACACAAAGAAGTGCTCTGATAACTAAGTTGTAGAGATATCAGTGTGAGAGAGGAATGATGACCTCCAAAACTTTGTAATGTTCTATCCCTTTCTTAGCACCTTAAATTTGCAATCATTTGCAATGATTTTCTTGGTTAAGTATTATGCAGTACTGCCACCTATTGGCGAAAACTTTGAATACTCATTCAAATTCTACATTATTTTGTTCAAAGCTAGTGTGTTTTATAAAGCTTTAAAGCATTTCATGTAATTTTATTTACATTATGTTATTTATATGTAATGGAAGCTAAAGTCTGTAAAATTTCCTAGGAGAATTGTATTTTATGTATATGTGTATATGCACTACTTTTCTGTATGGTAACATTTCCTTGTATACTTCAAATTCCTTCACACAGGTATCAGAATGAATTTAATGAAAAAAGTTCTTTATACTCAATCTGCTTGGTGATATGTCACTGGATGTAGTATATCGCATTTATATTATGGTGCAAACAGCAATGGTTTTCTTTCTTCTAGATGCCTTAATCAGCTCAGTTTTCACAGGGCACATATGTTTTCACAGAGTACCAGTCACAGTGATACTCAGAACAGGCTTTTAATCTGTTACAGTATTAATAGCAAAATGTAGCCTTATGACAAATATGTATTTGACATATATATTTGACATATATTATATATATAATTGACATATATTATATATATTTGACATATATATTATGACAAGTATGTATTTGTCATAACATCCACAAATTAATACTTATGAATATTGTCACATGCAGTTATGAAAATATTCTGTTTCTTCTCTTTCCTCCACTGGTAAGTCTAACAAGTTAGCCAAAATGCACTGGAGCAGAGGAGAAATACAAGGAGAGTGTTAGTCTGAAGTGTTATTACTTCCTCTCATCTAGCAGACATTCATAGAAACTGTTTACTTGCTTCCCTACAACTCTGAATTTGAAGTGAACTGGGTAATTTAAATCATTCAGTTCCCAGTCTATCACTGTCTATGAGTGGTACTTAACACTGCATAGAAAATTTACGTTAAATTCATTTTGGTTTCTATTCTGCTCTGATTGAGAGGGGGCATAGGTAGGGGTGTATCTTAATTCTTTCTGTGTGAATGAGCTTATGCTTTTGGGCTTAGCCCAGAAGTAGTCATAACCTCTGAATGTTGAGAAGCTTTTGCAAGTTAATATCATAGGTGTTACTGGTTATACTGCTTTAAATAAATGTGCTTCCTAGTTTATATGGCTGTATGGCTGGACTACTTTAACTTTTTGCATAATTTCTCCTCCTTTCTCCTGAGAGGAAAAACTTAATTAAGCAAGAATGCATCTTTAGTGGCAAAAAAATATCCTGTCTTAAGTTTATGCTTACCTGTAAACAAGTGCACACAATTTGTTGCCATCCTGTTTTCCACATGATCCCAAGCCCTGCTTGTCACTATGTCGTTCTCCTTATTATCAAGCATTACTCCTCTAGCATCATTGTTTAACTTCATTAGCATGGATTTGACTTTTCCTCTGGAATATTAATGGAAGTATTAAATAACTTAAGGTCAAGAACACATCCTTGATAAGACTCCCAGGGAAGATATGTCAGGTTCACTTTAAGACTTAATGGTGCATGGTACATTTAGAATCATAGAATCATTTTGGTTGGAAAAGACCTTTAAGGTAATCAAGTCCAACCTTTAACCCTACTTTACCAAGTCCACCCCTAAGCCATATCCCCAAGCACCACATCTATATGTCTTTTAAACACATCCAGGGATGGTGACTCAACCATGTCCCTAGGCAGCATGCCCAGTGCCTAACAGCCCTTTCAGTGAAAAATTTTTTCCTAATGTCCAGTTTAAGCCTCCCCTGGCACAGCTTGAGGTCATTCCCTCTTGTGTTCTATTGCTAGTTACTTGTGAGTAGAGACCAGCACCACCTCTCCACAACATCTTTTCAGGCAGTTGTAGGGAGCAATAATCTCTCCCCTCAGCCTCCTTTTCTTTGGACTAAGTAGCCCAGTTCCCTCATCCGCTCCTCATAAGACCTGTTCTCCAGGCCCTTCACCTGCTTAGTTACTCTTCTGTGGACCTGCTCCAGCACCTTTCTTGTATTGAGGTGCCCAAAAAATGAACACAGTACTTGAGGTGCGACCTCACCAATGCTGAGTACAGAGGGGCAATCACCTTCCTGGTCCTGCTTTCCACACTATTTCTAATACAAGCTAGGATGCTGTTGGTCTTCTTGGCCACCTGAGCACACTGCTGGCACATATTCTGCTGCTTGTCAATCAGTTTCTGCAGGTCCCTTTATGCTGGGCAGCTTTCCAGCCACTCTTCCTCAAGCTTGTAGCCTTTCAGGAAGTAGTTGTGGCCCAAGTGCAGGCCTCAGCTCATCAATCCAGCTTGTCCAGACCCCTCTGAAGAGCCTCCCTACCCTCAGAGTGACCCAACTTGGTGTTGTCTCCAAACTTACTGAGGGAATATTCTATCTCCTCATCAACATAATTGATAAAGATGTTAAACAGAAGTAGTCCCAATACTGAGCCCTGAGGAATGCCATGTGGGATTGTCTGCCAACTGGATTTAACTCCTTTCACCATCACTCATTGGGCCCAGCCATCCAGTGTTTCACCTGCAGACTCTACGCCCATTCAAGCCATAGGCATCCCGTTGTTTTCACAAGAATGCTGTGGGAAACAGTGTCAAAGGCATTACAGAAGTCCAGGTAGACAGTGTCCAAAGCCTTTCCCTCATCCACAAGGTGGATCATCTTGTCAAAGAAGGAGATCAGGTTCATCAAGCAGGACCTGCATTTCATAAACCCATGGGCTGACTGGGCCTGATCGCCTGTCTGTCCTGTATATTGTGTGCATTGGCACTTAAGAGGATCTGCCCCATGAGCTTCCCTGGCACCAAGGTCAGACTGACAGATCTGTAGTTCCTCAGATCCTCCTTTCAGTCTTTCTTGTAGACAGGCATCGCATTTGCTACTCTCCAGTCCACTGGGTGGATTTAGTGACTACCATAGCAATGCTGAGTAAATTATATCAGTATTTATAGTTTTATTGCCCAAACATGACATTTAATGGAAAAAATAGTGAGATAGGATGCTTTTCTAAAATTTACATGTAAATATAATTCTTTATCTTGACCACTTAATTACTCTGTAGTAGAATTCATTGTTTTGTCTGAGATTGATTAAATAGGCCTGTGGTTACTTCTTTTAAACATGGAAATAACATTAACTTTCTTAAATATTTCTAGAACTTCTACAAGCTATATGTACCATACTCACTGAAAAACAAAAATAAGCAGTTCATAGTGTGATTTTTTAAAAGCTATTGGATGCCAGTTACCCAGACTTGATGACTTTAAAATGTCTGGCATAAATGGGTGTATATATTCCATTCTCCTTTGTCACGCTAGGCAGGCAGGTATGCCATCGTTACATGATTGACTTTTTCTCAGTTATAAAATAGAGCATATATGGGACAGTTCTGCCTTTTCTCCATTATTACTGAAATGCCTACCATGCTGCTAGTAATTTAATGCTACAATTAAAATGTATTTTATTTGCAATGCAATAAGTCTGTGGTTGGTTAACACAGTTAAACACTTTCTTCCTTTTGAAATGTGATGATTTAAAATGCAAAATATGTATTACTAATTTGGACTTCTGGTTTTGGTGTTTCGTTATTGTGGTTTTGTGTTTGGTTTTTTTGTTTGTTTTTGGGTTTGGGTGGGGTTTTTTTGTTTGTTTGTTTATTCTTTAGCAGTGTTCTGTGTGGGTATGGTTTGGTTTGGTTTTGGATTTTTTTCATGCCAGTAAATGTAATCAGTATTTCCTAAACATCCTAAATTTGAATTCCGTAATCACTTTTTCCCTGTCTGCCAAGATGGACTCTATAGACAACCCTCCCTTCAATAAAACACTCTTAGTATTCCTTTGTGGTTCTAATATTTAGAACCTCTAAAGGTATATTAATATTCTTCAGCATATGTTTTTCAGATACATATTTCCATGGTGTAAATAATTTTTTTCCACATGAATTATACAAAGGAACATAAGCAGCTAGAATTTACATTATCTGTTATACCCAAGTTGTCTATTTTCATAATCGGTTCATGTTTTATTTCTTTTTTTGTGTGTGAACATTGATCCATAAATGTTCATGACAATAGTGTGCCAAATTTAATGTTTCAGGGACACAGAGTGTCATTTTGGTATAGATGGACATATAAATCCAAAGTAGTTTATAATACTGATTTTAATTTTTTCACTCAGATTTTATTCAGTCGTACTCCCTCTAGCATTGTATAATAGGATGGTAATATCAAGTCTATGGGATTTATGCTAAAAAATAAATCACTGCAATTCTTCTTAATAGCCAAACATTTTGCATGTTTTGGTAAGTTGTTATGTAATTTTCTTCTCTCCGTATCCCTTCCTGTCTAATCAAAAGATGCTCTCAAAAGCCGGATATTATGTCATAAAACACTAATGTTTTTCTTTTTATCTTGCTTTTTATTATCATCTTAATTAGTTTATGACTGCTCTTGTGTTCTATAACTGTTTCAGTGGTTTTAAATCCCTTCTGCTCAAATGAAAGCTAGCCAAACTGTACAGTTTTGTCTTTAATAGAATATGGAATAATGTTCTAAAAGAAGAAAATCCTTTCCCTCAAACTACTTAGGGAACCTATAATTCACTTATGCTGTCTTCTGGCATTTGTATTCCTTTGCATAAGAGAGACTTAAAAATGCTGCCTGTAGTGTCCAAAAAGAACATTGCACTATCATTAGTCAGATGCTTTCTACTTTTTCCTGAGCTACCTACAGCATCTAACTAACCTGCACACTTTTCTGAATGGTGATACAAGATATATTTTTAATTTATTTAATTATTTTTTATTTTTAAAAGTCAATTACAAAACCAGTTGAAAATAAAATTTCACATCTTGGCTCCAAGATAGTATTATAACTTACATAATATATTATAGACATTCAATTTAATCATTATACATTATCCAGTAGTTTTTTCTCTCTGGTACCATCTTTCACTGATTTCTTGGTACCTGTATTTTTAATACATTGAATGTGAGCAATGTTGTTTGAGAAATTTCAGTGCTTGTGGTTTACACTATTTTATACTTTATAAGTAATGTAATTAAAATCTGCATAAGCCTGAAACTGGAAGTCCTTATACCTAGAACATGAGGATTTATATACATGTTTTATGATTTCTGGTCTATTTTTGAACGACAGCTCATTTTGTATTTCTTAACATTTACCCTGTAATGCAGATTAAGAGATCTCTTTTATCTTCTAAACCCTGGACTAAATGTAAAGAGATATCCATGTAACTCATTTTGGTGAGACACTACTCGAACATGTTGCCAGGGAAGTTGTGGATGCTCCATCACTGGATGTGATCAAGAGCATGTTGGAAGGGGCCTTGCACAACTTAGTCTAGAGGGATGTGTCCCTGCCGAAGGCAAGGAGGTTGGAGCTATATGATCTTGGAGTCCCTTCCAACCCAACCTATTCTATGATTAATTCTTAATTAGTTTGTGATGCATAAGGCTTGGTTGATGTGGAATTAAGGAAAAAGGCATTATGCAGTATAAGTAAATACAAAAAACCCACACAAAACCAAAACAACATCATCTGTATACTCCTCCTGACCTTTTTGCAAGACTGAATTAGTCATAAGCAAATCCCTTTGAGACTGGAATTGGTATAAACTGATGCAAAGATAGTTGAGATCTCCCTAGAAAGATTAGGAGTTCAGAATTCCATACAAGACCTTAGAAAGTTCATATAGTGGCTGTTCTTACGGAATATCAGAGCTCTAAATGAATTTATGTACTTAACTGAGACTGGAGGTTTATGTAAGCCAGATTATTCATGTCCTTTCAATAATCTTTTGGCAATTCCTTCATTCAACTTTACATATACCACTTTTTGTTACTTGTTTCACATCATTGTTTTGAATGCCTACAGTTCTCTAGTACTTCTGTATTTATGGTGTCCATTATGCAGGACTTACTGATTCGTTGCTGACCTTCAGACATTTAGCATTCATTAATCTTGTTATCACTTTCAGCAATGTTTAGTGTTATACAATCTCAAATTCTAAATAATAAAATAAAAATATAAACAGAGCAGAGAAAATTCAGTCCATAATGGAGGGACATCTCTGCATCACAAAAGTCTCTCTGAAGTTACTGAAAACTCCATAACTACTTGCACTGCAGTGGTGTACCTGATGGATTGCCAGAAGTCTTTGCCAATAAAGCTAACGATGCTTAGAGTGCAGTATTTGCTTGTTCTTTATGTGTGGATCTTTTTCTATCTTTCTGCTACTTTTCCCAGTTTCTTTTGGTTGGGGAACTTTTTAATATGGAGCAGCATTAAATAAGCTGCTAGTAAACTTGGTAATGCACTTTTTTCCTTCAGACATTTTAATTTTTAATTCTTTTTGAAAAAAATCCAGTACATTGTGTTTGCACATTTTATATAGGCTTATGATAGTTATGAAACATTTTTCTCTAAATCTATCTACCAATTTAAATTCTCTGATTTGCTGTATATAAATCGATATGAAGCCAAAGATTCTGAATTTTCTTGGTATTTTAGGTTCCAGCTATCTAAGTTTATCTTGTCTTCAAAATTGCACAGGCATTTGCCAGAAGTAGGCTTTCTTATGAAATCTCTTTAGCTGCACTTCAGGTCAAAAGCTGAAATGTTGGAAAAGCAGCCTGTTCGACATTATCAGCACTTTTGTTTGTTCCTAGTAAAAATATAGCAGATGGTAGATAAAGATCAAAACCAGAATAATGCATCTTTTAATTTAAAAATAGCATTTAAACTTAGATATTTTTTTTTTTTTGAAGTAAAACTTCTAGTATATAAACCTAATTTTTTCTCTAAATCCATTTTCACGTTTCAGTTATAGGTGATTTATATAGGGGAATTATTTTGCCTTCTTTTTAACTTCTATTAAGTAAGGCAGATGGAAGTGTGCTATACTGGGGCAGGTCTAGTACATAGGATTTTGTTCAGCATTATCCTGCAAGGAGTGCTATTTTTATTGAAAATACTAATATTGTAGCATCACTGTGGATGGTTAGCTGAAAAGAATCAGCCATGTATTAAGAGTCAAGTTAAATTTCAAGAGGTTTTTGCATTCAAGTCATGATATCTGGAGATAATAATCTACATAATCAAAAGGAAAATGTTGTAGTCCCTCAAAGGCAGAGACTGAGAGCAAAACAGTTTAGTCTACTTCATTATGAAGTTTCCAAGGTATCCACAACTCTTCGGTAGTTATTTTTCTGTTATCACCTAGTTACCCTGGTGCTCGGTATAAACTGTCTGTCAGCTTTATTGTCTTTCTGATTGCTAGTTATCTTTTCCTTTGATCAACCCCTTGCTGTGTGGAACATTTTCCTTCAGAACTGTAGGAGGTTTTGTGTTTGGGTGTGCTTCTGCTGCACTATAGAGATACTGGTTCCTTTCCAACCACTGTGCATCCACCAGTTAATGCCAATCTCATTCAAAGTTATTTTTATAGTGGTTAGTGGTCAGGCAATATATATCATGATGGTGTGACAGTCAATGAATATCTGAGTCTTTAAATGTAAAATCTTGCAAGTATACATTCAAATGTGATGGGATAAATTGTAAAGAAAATTGTGTGATCCCAGCGTTTATTTTCTCCATATTAACACTGAATTTCTATTCTTGTGCATTGTTTCACTTTCCTTTCTATTGTGCGCAAAGTGTAGATATCAGGGAAAACTAGAAAATAAAAACAAATCAAGATAGGTTTGTCTGGATTCTTTCATGATCACTCTTGCCTTGCAAGTTCATCTAAAGAAAATTATATCCAATTGCATGCAGAGCACATTGTGTAAAAAAAAAAAAGTCACATTCAGTGGAAAATGGCAAATGAACCGTACATTTGGAGGAACAGCATCTTCCAAGCAAACATTAGACACCTACTTTTCTAGGCACTGGTTCTAATCTACTCTGATAGTACACAGAAATTTTTCCTAGCTGTTGTTCGTGGTTTGGTAATGTTGCCCTATTAGTGCAAACCTCTGCATTCACTTGAAACTTCCTGAGAATTTGCTTCTCAGGAGGCAGATCACAGTCAGATTTTCTGTCCGATGTGAATTTCAAGAGAGGATTTTTAAATGCTACTCCCTTTACTGGATTTATTCTTGAGTTGGCCTTAGTGCTGAATTGACACTTGAAATTCTCAGACTTAGTAGTTAAATGGGATACAATACTGAATGAATAGGTGAAGACTATTTTGTAGTACTAGCATGGGGTGAAATAAGGAATATTGAGAAGTGGTGTGTCAACCTACATGACAGCTATATTAAAAAAACAAACAAACAAACAAAAAAGGCCAAAAAAAAAAACCCCACACAAAAAAAACCACACACACACACAAAAAACAGTTAAAAAAATTTACTCTGATTTCTATGAAATTTTATGCCTAAATTCTTAATCTGACAGCTGGTATGAAATATTCTGTTTGTTGTTATTACAATATAAATATACAATGTGTGCAAGTAATCATTGTCTACACTGAGTAAAAGGGCACCACTTCTCTTGGACAGATAAATATTTTATAAAGTTGGGCACCCATCTGGTTAGAAAATGGATTTTTTTTTTTCTACACTTGGAACATAATCACATACAGAATTTTCATAACCAGTTTTTCATAACTAATATAACTCTTAAGTACCCGCTTATGTCTAGTCTTTAAATATATCCCTTGCGCAACTGAAAGGCTAAAGAAGATTCATTAGTGAGGGTGCATTATATCATGCCATTTGATTAGAATGGAAATATTTGACTTGTTTTCAAGTCTTATTTCATAGTATGCTCATTGTGTCTTTGGCAGTTATGGCCTGTGCCTTGTGACTCACAGGAGCAAAGACAAGCAGAATTGCAAACCTTATTTTAAACCAACGTCCCGCAGTATGAGTCAGTCTTTAGATTTGGCCTTTGTCCTTCCTTTGCCTTTGTTCTTATCATTTGTCCCGCCCCATGGTTACAACCTCTCAGAATAGCATATTCCTGAGTTTAGTGCAATTTGTTCCTGATGAATGCCAGGGAAAATTACAGAGATGCTAGCCTGTCATTCTTTAGGAAGTGAAAATAATTTATACTGAGTTGTAATGGGCACTTTAAAAACAAGCCCCGCGTTTCCAACCTTTAGTTCCACCTCTTCGCAATGGTAGCTTGCTCTGAGGTGTAACCTTTTATTTCAAGGGTAATCTTGATTTTTGTAGAATCGTCATTAAGTGACTGGTTCTTCAAAAATTGAAGAACTTTATATATATATTTGACATCCTTTTTGAATATGGACTTCAGCATCTAGAAAGGTTTACACAACTGTAACATAAGAAAAATAGAAAAATGAGAGATGGGTAAATTCCATTTCTCCCTAGCTATTTTTTTCCATTAACTATGTATGAATATTGTTTATCCATCCCTTCATGCTTTCAGCCTTTTGTTAAAAATGCAGCACTGTAAGTTTGGTGGGATAATACTGTATAAAGTATGATGCTTTCAAGATAATACACTGATTTTATGTAAAGATCTGCTATTTATTCACAATGGGGTATATCTCTGCTTGTCTTATGGAGTGTGACACAGTCATTGTCTGAAGTGGTATAAAGCAGCAAAGTTAATGTTTACCTATCTAGTGATTGTTTTTGTTATTGCTAGTGGCAAGCTTTAAGAAAAAAAATTAATATTCTAAGACTTTGAGACTGGGAGATTAAAAAAATAAATGATGCAACTATACACATTTCTTCAGGAACCCAAGTTTGGATTGTAAATTTGCCTTCTAAATCATTTTTGTGAGATTAATGAGCAGTAAATACTTGGCAGAATGAACATTAGATTGTTCTGGTTTTCTCATAACCAATAGGCATATTCAACAACTACAAAGCTGTACCAAAAAAAAAAAGTTTTTGGCCAACCTGTATAGTTTTTATATTCAGATACACCAATTGGTTTTGTGGTTGGTTGGTTGGTTTTTTGTTTGTTGTTTTTCTATGAATAATACTACTTTCTTTTTGAAATTCACCTTCTGAACCTCATGAGGTTCACATGGGCCCGTCTCTCAAGATTGTCCAGGTCCCTCTGGAAGGCATCCCATCCCTCACGCATGTCAACTGCACCACTTAGCTTGGTGT
>JANHGN010010025.1:0-38169 GCA_024605025.1 Megaceryle maxima | reverse complement strand
ATATTTTAAGTTATACCTGATATAAATTTAACCATATGAATGCTTTGGGGTTTATTTATTGTCTTGCATAAACTTAGCTTTTATAAAACAAAAAAGTCGAAAATTCATTTATTACTGCTAAGACTAACTTCAACAAGAAATGTTAACATTTTCAGTGTGTTCTTAAGAACCATCACAAATAGGAGGTATGGATCATGTGGTGGGTCCACTTTTCTGTTACAGTACCAGAATGCTTTTTAATTGGGAGTTTCTATTTATGTATTATTAGTCTTTCTCATTAAAAAAACCCAAACCAACCAAACAAAAACAAACACAAGCAAACAAAAAGCAATAAAAACCATCCTGAGCATTTATGGTTAATGAACAACAATTCTGAAAAAGATAAGTGTTCCATCTTTGAGGTTATATGTCTTTCTATGAAAATAAAATTGAACTAATTTGACTAGAGGCGTTTTGGCGTTCTTGGCATTAATAAAAGTAACTACTGACAAGATGAGAAACTGACAGGGTATAAAGGGCACTGCTGTGGTTTTCATATTTATTGCAATTATAGAAAAAAAGTCTTTTCCTCTTTCCCCTAGTAATGAAAAAAGTTTACTTCTACCTATAAATTGAAGTTACTCCTGGAATTATCGACTAAGATATGAGGATTAACCTAAATGATGCAAAAAACAGAGGCAGTGAGAAGACTAGCAAAGTAGTGTAGAAGTATTAGATAATTATTAGAGCATCTGAAAAAAAATATTAATTATATTTAAGAAGCAGTAAGTCAGAGCAAAATTTTGAAGTTCATATTAAAAGACTGTGCTCTGCCAAGCACCTGTTTGTTTCTCTAATTTTAAATTGAATGTATTTTAACTGGTGTTCTTTATTCCTGTGTTTTATGAAAGAGAATGAATTGTGTGGTGTTCCATTAAAAATTTCTTTCCATTGTTTTCTAATATTTTCCAACAAAACTACAGAGGCTTAGTCAGGGCTCACAGTAAGAGATTTTGCACAGATGTTGGAAAGAGCTTAAAGAGGAGGAAAATGTTTGTGACTAATCCTTCATCTATATTTAGAATCCGTCAGAAACACAGGGAGTATTTGATAAAGGAGAGATAGGGTACACTGCTTAATGAATCTGCAAAAATAAAATGTACCAAACAAGTCATGTAAGCAGTTATTTTAATGGCTGCTGTCATTTACTTGAATTACAATAGTGTGCCAGTTAGTCTCCACATAGGACTGTATCAGGAGCTTCTCTTTGGAGTTCAGGTGAAGGATGATATTTTGCCTTTCATAATGGAGCTTTGCATCATCATGATTTTTATGATTTTGTTTAATCTGGGAACGTACTGGTTAGGGTCCTGTGCTGTGACTTAATGTTATCACCAACAAAATATGAACCTTAATCAACCATACATTAAGAAGAGGGAAATAGGGAACATGTTGATGTAGGTGAATGCTAATTACAAAACTGCTGCTATATTATCTTATTTTCGAGTAGTGTTCGTTACAGCATCTGTCAGGCTACCCAATTATATTTCTTTCATAGATTTTCTTTCACAGATGCCCACTTTGCTGGTTGTGATAGGTGATAGTTAAAAATATTTTCACTGGAGCTGGTCTGATTTAATTTCCAGGTTAATTTCTCAACTTTGCTTAGAAAATAATGTTTATATTTATAAAACTTAAAGTAGCTATAAAGAGAAATATTTAATATTAAATAAATCTGCAGCAAAACTACTACTGCTAACACTGATAGTGAATTTTTCCTGATTTTTATTCCTTTGGCATGTATTGCTTTATGAATACTAGTGATTTTTCTGAGGCATGATTCTTTCATAGAAATGTTTTCAAAAACAAATGGTAGCTATTTCCAATACAGTTCCATGAATGAGCAAGTTTATTTAGAAATAGTAGTATACAGACTTTGGTTCCTTGTGTATTTGTTGAATATGTTTCCTAGCTTTTGAAATCATAGTGATATACGTAAATCTTGCTCCCTCTCTTCTTACAAATATTTCTTCCACAAGCTTTTAAGCCTGGTATTTTCCTGCTAAACTGAGTGATTTCTTCAAAATCACTTCTGGCTACAATAGGAAACATAATACTCAGTGAGACTAAAAAGAGTTTGCAGATTTTTGTTAGGTTTCAGTCTTTCTGTTGTTTTTGTTTGTTTGCTTATGGGGATTTTTGTGTGTGTGGCTTTTTTTTGTTTGGTTGGTTGTTTGGTTGAGTTTTTTTTATTGCTGAAGTTTTGGTTGTTTGCTTTTGTTTGGTGGTTTGTTTTTTGTTTGCTTGGTTGGTTTGGTTTTGGAGTTTTTTATATTATTTATATGTTGGGGTTTTTTATTAGAAAAATATGAATGCAAAGTATTAATTACTCTAGTTCCATATGAATTTCTACAAAGAATACCATAGGAGCTCATGCAAGCAGAGAAATATGATAATTACTTAGGACTGCACACAGGAACTGGAAAATACCTAGAGTTATTTAATTTGGGAATCATGGGTTGTTTGTTTTTTTTTTTTTATTTCACAAAAGCAGCATGACATTTAGAGACTGGGTGAAATCTTTATTAATTGGTTGCTATAAGAAAATAGTCTTACCCTGTGGTCATATATGTAAGTGTTAACTTGTGGTGAGTATGCAACAAAAACAGCCTCTCGGTAATTTTTAAAGCCTTCACATCTGGGGTCAAAATCACAGTGAATATAGAAGAATATTTTTTTAATCAAACAATTGTTTGTATAAATTCAGTGTTCAGCAGCTAGTATTAATTGGCATAACTCGGTCTAATTCATTGAACCTGTACCAGAATATCATAGAATGTTAGGGGTTGGAAGGGACCTCTAGAGATCATTTAGTTCTCCCTGACAAAGCAGGATCACCTAGGGCATGTTGCACAGGAATGCATACAGATAGGTTTTGAAAGTCTCCAGAGAAGGTGACTCCACAACCTCTCTGGGCAGCCTGTTCCAGTGCTCCATCACCCTCACAGTAAAGAAGTTCCTCCTCACATTGAGGTGTTACCTTCTGTTCTCCATGTTTATACCCATTATTCCTTGTCCTATTGCTGGGCACTACAGAAAAGAGATTGGCTCCTTCCATTTGATACCCACCCTTCAGATATTTATAGACATTAAGATCCCCTCTCAGTCGTCTTCTCTCAAGACTAAACAGCCTCAGTTCCCTCAGTCTTTCTTCACAGGAGAGATGCTTAAGTCCCTTAATCATCCTTGTTTACATATTTATGCAATTGCTGAGGTGTATAGCAATGAAAAATGAGAAGGTGAGTCTGAGAGGCAACCAAATTATTTGTGAAAAAGCATGATTTATTTCTTTTTGTTTGAATATGAATATAGATGTTGCCAAGATTTCCATTTGTCCTACCATTCTCGAATGCACTGGAATTTTTCTTTCAAGCTATCTTTGCAAATGGGAACTCTCCAAATACAAAATAATGTACATTTTGCATAGGCTTTTGAGTAAGTTTTTTAGGGAGCTTGCTTCTCTTCAGAAATGAGACTCTTTCAAAGTATGCCATTGTATACAGGTATATATTAAAAATGTGTGATAAATTCCAGTCTAAGATCCTATTTGTTGTTGGATTTTGTTTATTTTCAGTAATTCCATCAAGCTAGTGAATCTGTGCTCTATATTTATCAGCACGTGGCTGACAGCAGCTGGGTTCATACATTTGGTAAGTATATTTGAAAATACTTCATTGACTTTTTCTCATGGATCATTGGCTCTCTGAACTACTACATTACCTGAAATTGCCTTGCTCTGGGTAATCCCTTATCACATCTATAGAGTTCAATAAAAAAGACATCACAGCTTCCCAAATTTTAGACTTCTACTCAAAACTAATTCTGAATAGTAAGAAATACATCATTAACCTCAGCAATAAAATACGAGACTTGGGTGTTGCAACTTCTTGAATGATTCCTATATAGCAGTAGGTGGCAGTGTTTCCTAAGTAACTACCTGGAGCGTTTCCTGGAAGGGGTTGGCAGAGCTGGTATGATACAGAGGTGGCTCTGGGAAATAAGTGGTTGTGCCAGAAGAAAGCAGTTCTGTATTTCCACGAGAAGTAACGGGATTGCTAACATTGTGGGTAGCAATTTTTTAGACATTATTTCCTTCTCTTATTTTTAATTTTTCTTTTTTTGTGTGTGTGTGCGTGTGTGTAGCTTTCAGTCACGGATAACAGATCTTTGCAATAGGTTTTTATTCTGCATGTAATAATACCTGAAAAATATAAGGTAGTTAGTATAGAAGTACATATGAGTTGATACATATATATGATATGGCAATAGTGTACTTTAAACTAATAACTTTTACTGATTAGTTTGGTAAGTATAATTAAATATGGTTAAGTATTTGTCCTCAAAGTACATTTTATGATCAACTTATAATCAGGAAAATTTCAAGCTGCTAGCAGTAATAAGCTATTCAGGAATGGTTTTGAACTAATATTATAATTTAATGATATTGATGTTAGTCCAGAGCAATTTAATTTACTTCACTTGAATTACCTTGAGCTGCATCCAACTATATAAGATTAAATTCAGAATGTTTATCTTGTTATACCAGATGGTAATTTAATTTTCACTCTTAAAAAGACACCCTGAAATTTTCAATGTTTTAATTTATGATATACTCTTTATTCATGGAGTATCATTTTTATACTTCTCTGGGCAAACGTACCGTTTTTATCAGAGAAACATTAGCTTTTTTCTATTTTTGAACAACAATAACAACAAAAAAAGTCCCTCTTTAAAATTACATCAAAAAGGAGGAATGCTATTTTTATATTCTAAAGCTTGGATTTTAGTGGTGTTTTTTTGCTTTTTAGCAGAAGTTTCTCTTTTCCACTGTAGGAATCCTCAAACTTCAAACTTTTTACTGTGGTACAAATTTTAGAGGGCATGCTCTTTTCCCACTGATAAATTTATAACTTTGTCACATACAGTACCTAGCTTCCTGGAAAAGTAATAGTATATTACTAAACATAACATGTCACTAATGCCTTAAATAGCAAAAAAAATTAAGTATTGTTGCATTACAAGTAAGATTCATTCTGAAAGAGTTCTGAACAAATTGCTGTAAAATGAAATTGTTTAACTGCATTTATGTTATTTAATGGTGAATGAAAAAGATACCTTCCATAAATAATATGAGTGGCGAGGCTATGCATATTGGCAAAAGAACTGTATTGCTATAATTGGGACAGGGCTAGGTTCTGTTTGTTCAGAATAAGTCACAGGGAAGGATATAGAAATTCTGTTATTTGCCAAATTATATATACATTATATATACAAACACATGCACACATATGTCAGTAGAGATAATTTGTGGTACAACTCTACTATATTCATTATTTCCTTTTTTTGTGTGCATTTTAGGTGGAGAACTCAGGGGATCCATGGGAAAATTTCCAAAATAATCAACCGCTAACATATTGGGAATGTGTTTATTTACTGATGGTTACAATGTCCACTGTGGGCTATGGAGATGTTTATGCAAAAACCACCCTTGGTCGCCTTTTCATGGTCTTCTTCATCCTTGGAGGATTGGTAAAACTTCATTTTATTATTCTTACCTTAATACTTGATGCTGTATATCTCAGTGCTGTAATTAAAGAAATAATACTATCTGGTTTAGTGAATTAAAATTACTTTAAAAACTTTTAAATATGTATAATATACTTCCTTTTTTATTTGTTTAGATAAATATTTTGGCAGTCCAGTTTAGTAGATTTGGGGGTTTTTTTCTAATCCATTTAAATGAGTAATGCATGTTAATATATCAAGTGCCTTAATATTTAAATTTATAATGTTATTTGTAGTCTATACAAATAGTTTAGTGACTGACTGTAGTGTGATTTTTTTGAGGCTTCTATTGATACTTAAAGGCACTTTGCGGTTTCAGAAGTTCCACCCACCCTTCTGTGTTCCTTCCCAGAATTCCAACAAACACTGTGGCTTTAAACTGTCTTAAAGAGCAGCTTGCCTGATCTAAATGGTGACAAACCACATTTTCTTTAATTTCAAACATCCTTTCATGTCATGTAACACAATTTTAACTCAATTTTTCATGTGGCCGTAACCACTATCAGCAAATTCTCATGTTCTTTGTCCTCTGTACCTAGCACCAGTTACTAATTGTCTTATGTCAACTTTTGTATTATTTACCGGTGTTAGTAATATTATAGAACCTATGGCAATGTTATTCTCTCAAACAGGAAGGCTTATTTTAATATTTACACTGTGCAAGGTAAGTACTTTATGGATGACTCACAATATATATTTTGCACATATATGTTGTTACTTTCATATATTGATTTCACATATGCATATACATCTTGCAGATGTGGTATGCATGTAACCAATGTTATGAATGCTATATATGAGACACACACAGATATATGAGCATAAATATATGCATTCCCATCTATGTTTGTTGACATATGAAGACAAAGACCATGTCAACTGGCAGTAGCTCTTTGAAGTATCCAGCCACAAGGAAGATGTTTGTTGGACAAAACATGGCAGAATAATTTTTATTTTCTCCTCAAACCCTTTTTTCTATCACGTTATTCCAATCCTTTTATAAAAATAAGCCTTTGGAAATTATTTTTTGGGGGGGTGCGGGGGTGACCTTTTGTTTCTTGACAGGGAATTACCCCTGATTCCATCTTGGGTTTGTCTTCTTTGGAATCCTAATCATGGGGGGAAAAGTCTGTCTTTTAAAATAGAAATGCAGCAGTAATGATAATACTTGGTTTTGTTTTTTGCAGTGGAGCTTGGGTAGTTTTTTCCCCCCCTTCTTTCTTCGGGAAGAATTAGACATAACTATATTTTATGATTAGATACCAGTTTGAATTAATTTTGTTCTTGTTTTGTTTTGTGTGCCTCTTTTTCCTCTTTTGACCATTTTCCTTGTTTATAAGGTGTGTACCTTCTCCAAGACCAACTTTTACATTGAGCCCTCTTGTTTTGTTTGATAAGCACTCATATTTTTTAAATTTTCTTTTTAAACAACTTCATAGATCTAATTCTTTTGCATTTTCAGATCTTAAAGATACATATCTTCTGAAAATATTCATCATCCCCCTTTCTTTGGCCTCTCTTTTTAGTCTTTTCTTCTGTCTCCTATCTTCTTCTTAGGCCATGTTTGCCAGCTACGTCCCTGAAATCATAGAGTTAATAGGAAACCGCAAGAAATATGGTGGTTCCTATAGTGCGGTTAGTGGAAGAAAGTAAGTATCCCAAGAGGCTCTGCTGCCTCTGCTGCAGTAGAACACTCTCTGCATGCCATTTTCTTTTTTTTTTTTTGTGTTTTTGTTTCATGCATGTAGGCAATGTTTGCTCGCTACGTGCCAGAAATTGCTGCTCTCATCCTTAATCGGAAGAAATACGGCGGGACTTTTAACTCAACTCGAGGCAGAAAGTAAGTCAAAAAAGACCAGGTGTGATTGTGTGACTTTAAAGAGCCCCTGAAGGTGGTAATACCTGACTCACAGCTTATAAGGCTGTATTCCTTGACATCAGATGTTACCACTGGAGAGTTGTCACACTATAATTAGAGACCTGGGCTATGCTATGGTACAAGTCACAACATTTTGTCCCTACTTCAAGAGAACCTGGATACCAAGACAAAACTTACTTATCTTGTAAAAAATGATGCTACTTGTATGTGCAGTTAACTTTTGGAACAAGGTTGACTTGTTACTTCACTCTTGGGCATCAGATTATCATGTGGTCATCTCTTAACTAAGTGACAATGATAACTCACATCATTTTCAAACACTTCAGTTCTTTAGAAAAGTTAGGTCTACTGGAGTGCAAAATATGAGATTTACATTGATCAGGTTATTTTGTCAGACTGACTATGTCAGAAGTCTGATAGTACTGTTTCTCATTGTTCAACAGTAGATTCAGATCTCATGCAGCTCCTTTTGACTTCATGAGAATATTGCAAACACCTCTGACTTTAGGATCTATGACAGGGGATTTTAGTATGATTCTCTTCCACACACTCTATAAAACCTATCCTGAGAAGAGGAAGTCCTAGCCTTAGTGTCAATATAGTATGGATTAAAACCAAACCTGTTAAGAAATACTACCTGCTAGCAAAAGTTAAATTTTACTGGACCACATTAGCTCATTGCATTTCTATTGAAAGTATGCCTGTTTTCTGGACCACGTTCAAACCAGCTCTTTCTGGCATTCCCAGCATCTAGGTTTGCTGGGATGCAGCCTTTAGTGAACTAAATGTACTTGGCGATATAGTAGTTTCTCCTCTATATCACTTTTACTGTTGCCATCTTTTGTTTCATTACATATCATTGTGGCATTCACTGGTAGAGATGAATTTGCCCTAAAAGACTAGTCCTATGGAATCCTTTCCACATGACTTTAAAGAGGGTACTGCAAGCAGCACATCTAATTAATTGACCCTCTCCTTACTTTAAAAAAAAATTTTTTTTTTTACTTTGTGCCTTTCAAATCATCACCTGTGCATAATTTTATAAATGTGGATTATGGATTTATCAAGTTATTTCTCCTCTCCATGGACTGGAAAAACTGCAAATAGCTTATACTATTGTATGTTTGATAATACTCAGTTATATCACACAATCAAAAACTTCATTACTTCCATTTTTTGAGATACCTTCAAATGTCTAAACCTTTCTTGGTTTTGGTTTGGTTTTTACTGTAAACACTGATGTTGGAAACTTGCATCATAATTCACTTATAAATTTCTGATTAAATAGCAGATAGAATAGTATCTTTAATTTCCCTAACTATTTGTGACAGAGGCTTACTCAGTTTCCTGTTTGTATTCATACTTGGTTTCTCAAAGAGAGTTTTTCAGACTCAGAACTCCCACCTCTGTTTTTCATGCTCCAAAGGAGTTATAGCAGAGGGGAATATGGTTTAAAACTATTTTACATACAGAGTTTTAGTCTCTCCCCTTCTACATTGTCACTAGTACCCAGCATTGCTCAGATGTCTCTAAACTTAGACCTGATCTTCAGTCAGAACCCCACAACTTGAAAAGCTCAACTCCAGATTACAGGCTTCTGCTAGCTTTGGGGCGTGCTTAATTTTATTTTTTTTCACCTTTTCTTTTTGTCTTTCTTCATATGCACTATCTGTTTTGGTTTTTTTGTTTTGTTGTTTTTTAAACTCACACTGTTGTCAGTTCTTTTTCTGCTGATCTCTATTGCCCATATAACTTGTTGTTTGAAACACAGCTCTGTCATCAGCATACAAGCTGTTCAGTTTACTTTATGCATTGTTTTCTGGTTCAGTTATTAATCACTAAGTTGTTTAAAGATGTCCATTGCTCATCTGGGTCTTTCATCAGAGAATCTAAGCTTGGAAACTGCACAGTTAAAAGCCATTAGCACCCCTTGTTTGATGTTCCTTTTGCAGTCAGTAGAACATGATTGATGAAATGTTATGTTTGGCCAAAATTTAAGTTTTCATTTGGAATTCAGTGTCGGGAGAATGGATTGTCAGAACCAATAAGTTTTCCTTTGCTTGGGATATGGGCATGTGTAAGTAATTAGCAATATGAAGGTCTTTAGTTGAGCAACCAAGCATAGATTCTGGCAGCAAACATAATGAGAAACTACAGTTTCCTAAAATCAGAAAGTTTCCAGATAAAATTAAATACATGTACAAAATGAGCACAGATAAATTTTGTTGAAAGATGTAGTTTTGGCTTTTAAAATAGCAATTGTGTATGCTTCTTAATTTTCTCCAAAATAGGCAAGTACATAGAATCTTCTCTGTAGCATTTATATATATGTTTATGCATGTTGCCTCATGAACTATGTCTGTGTAATAACATGCTTCTAAATGATTATTAAACATATAGGTGGGAAGTTAAAAGTAACATATGATTATGTATGTTTTGAGTATTGCACTACATGGCTTTAATGCTAAGAAGAGCCTTGCTTATAGAATTTTAACTATTGAAGCAGCAATAAATTATACATAGAAATTATTTCTACAAACTTCACTTGCTGAAGAAGAGAAAAAACCAACACACCAGCAAGTTTGATCTTGCATTTCAATTTGCTTTTCAGCCAAAGTTCACAAAGGTCTCATAAATCATATAGGAATCATTTTGAACAATGAAGGAGATTACTTCTCTCTTAGATGAGATAAATACATACAGAGTTTGGCAACAGAAGTAGTTTGTAGGCAGTATGCAATTATCAATGATTAAATTTGCTAGATACTAGGTGGTTTTGTTACAAAAGTCCAAAGGGGATTTTAAGTTTTAAAATTAATTTATGATTTGTGCTTTGCAACTTACTCATGTAATGAGACTGGTAAGGTGTCATAGACCACAAAGAAGTAAATTTTGTTGAAGTTGACTTTGATTGAAGTTTTACCTGTTAAATAAAGAACGATACCCAGTGATGCTTATACACCAAAATGCATACCAATATATCTATACAGAATGTGACCGAGACCAAACATACACATTTAATGACAAGTAGGGTAATGATTTTGACACAATTAGAAACTAGTGCAAAAATTAAAATTAGGAAGTTAGAAAAAAAGGTAACAATCTTTGTCTTGAATTTCAAATTTGTAAGCAATGAGATCTACTCTTTAATAAGATTAGAGCTAAACAGCTGGTTTGCTACTGTTTACAGATCAGCTCATCAGAAGACTAATGTTTTTACTGTGTGCCCTGGTGATCCAGAATCAGATCATCAGTAGACAAGAAAAAATGGCCTTCTTGTTTTTGCTTCTTGCTATAGTCACCACCAAATACAGATGATACAGAGAAAACCAGACCATAGTTACAAAGACAGAAAATAGTTGATATTAAATATACATATGTAAGTAAGTTGTACCTGGGAAACAAAATTCAGTCACTACAGTTTTTCCTTCCTGTGCATTTCCCTGGATGAGTCTTGTGGTACATGATTTTACATTTTGGAAAATACTTTCTGCAAAGCAGGTATTGCACATAATATTCTTTAAATTTTAGTCAGCTTTCTGCTGATTTCTGTAGAAATAGGTAACAATGTAACTTTAGCAGAACAGTGGGCATATTTTTATTATTGATAGACCAGTAACTACCTGACAAAGTTTTTGTGAGATTTAAGAGGGTCAAGTTTATGCTTTCTGAAGATCAGAAATGCTTTTAGAATGCAAAGTAGACAATTTTTTAATTAATAAGAAATATAATTTATTAATTGCCTCATCACCAAGCATTATATTGTCACTCTGAAAAACATCTGCAATATTATATAAAACATAGCTCACTAAAGCATTATGAAACTTACCAGATAACTAATGAAAGCATATAATTGAAAGAAGTTATATTCCATTAATTTCATAAAATTAATTAGTGACGAAATATTAGCATTCTGAACAAAGGAATAATATAAAATTTTTCATGAGGAAAGCAAATTGAAAATTAAATTGTGAGGGCTTTTTCAGCCTCAATTTTTGTGCACAGTTCACCTTCACTTTTTCTGAAAACTAGGATATAATAATTCTATGTAAACATGTAACATATAGTTGCATGGAGAAGGAAAAAATCTAATGTTTTATTACAGTATTATAAAATGTCTATAGATGAGACTTTAGTTTAGAAAATAATAAACAATTTTACATACATAATCAGGGGAAGTTTTATGCTTTTTTGTTTGCTTGACTTTTTTATATCCATTACAAAGTTAAATGATACATAGCTTGAGTATTAATGATTTTTCCTATCAGTCATTTTTCTTAATTTTGAGACCAGCAACTGGCTCCCTACACCCTATCTACATGTAGCTCTTTTCTTTTTAAGGCTTTCCATTTGAACTACACAGTTTAATCTCTTTCTGTAACCTATCTTCTAGAATTCAGGAGTTAGTGTTCAAAGGGAACATTTTAAAGTGGTATTTTTTAAGTGAAGTACCATACAAGTATGAAAAGCTATCTGCCCCTCATCACCGTAGCTGATAAAGTATTGTTTATAGAATGTAGCAATAAGAAAACAGGTTAATTAATGCATGCATACCTTTGGAAGGCTGAGAGAGTCAGTGATCACTTGGGTTTTGGATGATTTTCTTAAGTGATAACCACAACTATAAAATTTAGGCTCTAACTCTTCTAAGAGAAGGATTTTCTTCAAGAAATTTTTTTGTTTCATAATTAAAATTCTGCTGTTGGACTGATTTTGTGTACTTGGAACTTACATGTTCAGTCCTAGCCAAAACAGGATTTGCAAGATCATCTGTATTACTACTTTGAAGCCAAAAAACATTAAAAATCAAGGCCTGTTTATTTATTCAAAATGTTCATATTACTCAGATCTAGTCTGAGATTTGGTTAAAGATCCAGATTTCTTTTACCTCTACTAATTTATAATTAACCTTTTATTGTGCATTTACTAATGCACATGTGAGTCAGAATTGCTCTTATTCAGATGTTTCATTTCTGTATTCATGTTGTTCATATGATTGGACTGGATTTTAATTCTGTGAAATATTTTCTGGTTGAAGACGTTAGCCTATTGTAAATCAGCCTGCACAAAGCTTTGGAAAGCATATGGAAAGAACATTTGTAAACTGATTGACTAAAAGAGGTGGTGGATAACCTAATAATTTTGTCAGTCTTTACACTGAATTATTGACTTGGACTAAATTGTTTTTGCCTTTTTTATGTGAAACTGCTAATCAAATCCAATGGAAACTCTTTATCAGGGCAGCAAGCAAAACACAGCTTCACATGAATAGATAGTGGCAGGGAGAGGGAATATTATTACTTTAGATGACTATATATATATATATATAAAGTCTTTATCTTGTTCTGATAGTACATATTTATGATAAACTTTCTTAAATTTTCAAAAGATGAAAAATAAATATCCAAACACATTAACATAGTTAATACGTAAGATTCAAATTTGTATTTTAATGAAATCACAGTTCTTTACTGTATAAGCTATTAAAAACTCTTTTTTCTCTTCTCTTGTGATCTGAGAGATCTCAGAGATTCCCAGAGATTTCTTCAGGTTTCTTAAATTCACAAGCCATAAATTAGCAAATCATCAACATATCAACAGGAATAATCATCTGTTAGAGATTCTTTCCAGAAGGAAACATGGGATTCAATAACTAAACTTCACAGAGAAAAATAAAAACTGTAGACAGATAGATATGGTAAACAGAAAGACAAACAGATAATTTAAGTTGACAGGCCATCTTGGACTCATTAGACATTTGAAGTTGATTAAAAATTAAAAAAAAAAAAAAAAAAAAAAGAAAGTTTATCCAAATACTTTGGCAAAGGTCCATTTGCTGAATTAATGAGAGGCATAGATCAAAAGAAAGGGACATAGATTATTATATTAAATAATTAGATACAATATCTAAGATATTATTTTCCAGTGGAATGAGAATGTAGTAAAAGAATGTGACATGGATTGCATTATGATTCCCAGGGGTGTCTCTATTTCCCATCTGCTAGCCATTCTTCTAATCCCACTATTTCAAATCAAATCTCACTTAGTGATAAAGAAAATCTGATCAGTGTTAAATAGAATGACAGATAGAACTAATTGGACAAACTTTTTTCCCAGTTTTGCATGATTATTAAAACTATATCCATTCTTACAAAAGCATGAAAGGAAATGTGGAAAGTGACATATAACAATATTATGTTGATGTGTAATTCAGAGAGAAGTGAGATGACAGAAGTGGTGAACTGATCAGCAAGTTTAGCGACTTATAACTTTTTGTTTTCACTCAAGTTCTGTTGCAGAAAATTAATTGTGACATTTTGGGGTAATTTCCACTGAAAGAAATGTGTTGGCTCTGGTCATGAATGAAGTGCTCAAAAATCTTAAAGCCTTTGCTAACTCCTGCATTGCTTACAAAGGTTTTAATTATTTTTTTAGTCATCGAGCATTTAAAAAGTGCATAAGGCAATTTGAAAATGAGTAATTGTGAGAACATAGAAAGCACTTTATTTAAGGGAAAATATTTTCAGTTGATTTCAAAATAACAGGCTGCCTTGTGTGTGTGAAATCTGCTGAAAAAATATTACAAGAGGGAAGCACAGGGTTTAGAAGGATTAGAACAGTAGATTAAGGTCTGTTCACAGCTGAGATGCTAATGCTAGAGGTGTGGTTCACTCCTACATTTTACTGTAAGCTTTCTAGTATGGACTCCTTGTGCATGCTACAGCACTTAACAGTTTTTGCTTAGATTTATAGTAAATCATTAACTTATTTCTTACATTGAAATAGCTGTGTTATATCTAAATGTCATGGTATTTCTATGAAAGCAGAAATACAGTAGGTGATATAACCATCAAGACTGAATGAAAGGATGAATATTCATCCTTTAAGCTACAGTGGAAGTTTTTAACTGATCTAGACCTTGAAGAAACAAATCCCTGTGCTTTCTTATTATTGCCATTTCAGAGGTATACAGCAAGGAAAGAATATTAACTTTTATTTCTTAACTTGCTTTATAGATAAGCATTGTGCAATTCTTTAGATCATAAAAATGCAAGATAAACTCATTTAGCTGTAAATGAGCAAGGAAGTTGAAATAAACAGAGCAACTCACAGAGAATCACTTATGATAGGATGCTACTGCAAACACATACAAGCTCTAATACGCAGTTTTTATAAAGGAGTGTGCTATTAAATGAATAAAAGTATCTGAAATGCGCCTTATCTCATAGAAATCTCACTTAGGTGGACAAAAACTATTAGAAGACCTGTATAAGTGAATATTTCTGTACTGTTTCTATGTGCTTCAAAAAGAATATCTACTTAAAGGTTGCCAGTGAAACACCACCAGTATTCACTGAGCAAGACTGAAATGTGGATTTCTGTAGGTGCACTTGATATAGTTTCATAGCTGTAACAATTCACAACTAACTAGGGTCTTGTGTGTGACTATGTTTGTCACACATTACCAATTTTATGTTTAAGAGAATTTGAAATTATCCCTTCTTGAATCTGAATTTTGCATACTTTTACCAGTCACAAAATAAATTAATATCTGTATCAGAGGTAACTTTGAAGTGCCTGACATTAATGATTTCCCATTTATGTTAACCTCATGTATCATACAATGCTCTTCCACTGATTTGTACTGTGTACCTCCATTGAGTGTTTTCTGGTGTTAACTAATTCCTTTTTCTTTACTCACAATATGAGAGATTACAAAGAGTATGTAGGAAAGAACAGATAGTTTCTGTCAGAATTAATCACATCAGCTTCATTACAGGCAGCAGGAGTTCACTCTGGTTCCTAAATAGTTGGAAGCTGTAGCTATCAAGTCAAGTTTACAGAAATTAAAGGTACCTCAGACATGTTCTCATATACTACAATCACATCTTCAATCACAGTGTAGTCATATTAATTTATACAGTTAATGTTGATACATATTTTTAAATCAGTGCTTTTGGCTTCTCAGTAATTTCAACACTTTCAAAATTTTAATCCTTCAGGAGTAAAGAGTGTAATGAAAATCTGCTTTCTAACCACTGAAGGAGAACAAACATTAAAATAGAATTGCTGGGGTGTTATACACTTGACAGACAATTTGCTATATCCTTGAATATTTTTGACCTGTTTCCTTTGTACTAGACTTCTAGAGCCTGATTTGAGAAGCAGAGCAAAAAAATAGCTTACAGTTTAATTTTATAAGAAAATTGTCTTGATTTCAGAGTAGTTTATGCTCTGTCTTCACAGATGTGAATGATTAATGCAAAAAGATAGGTTTGGGAATAATGCTTTTTAGTTTCATACCTGCTAGAGTTACTAAAAAAACCCCTAACAAACAAACAACCCAAAAACCCACACAAAACTGTTGAGTCTCTTTTGATCCAGAAGTATCCATTCTAGGTGAGTGTTCTCAGTCATTGCTTTTGTCATTATGCAATGCATTGGCAAGTTTTTTTTAAATGGTTGAAATATTATATTGTTCTGGGTCACTATACACATTGGACCATCCTTAAATTCAAGTCTTCTGCGGAAAAAAAAGAGAAAAACATTAAATCAGCACTGTACAGCATCTATTACCCTATCTGTAGTAATCTGAGAGCAAAATATATATTAAAATGTGTTTAATGGAAGAAGATACATGCAAGCATGCATGTAGTTTTCACTTAATTGAACTGAACTGATAGAGTCTTGAGTAATGTTAGGTAAATCACGAAAAGCACAAGCAGCTAGAAACATGTTGTGAATGAATGTATTTATGGAATGCATACAACTAATAGATAAACAAGAAGACAATATATACAGTCTCTGTTGACATTTATTGACTTTTCTTAAAAAGTGACTGAGATAACATCCCTTGTTAAGGAAAACAATTTAGACATTACGAGAACATGTTTACTTCAACCACAGCAGCCTGATACTGGTATACAAAGAAAGAATTTAGATGGTTGATAGATGAAGGTGTGATTAGAACACTAAGCAGAAAGACCATAAAGAGATTTGAGCATATGTATTTGATATAAATATTATAGTTTTATAGAGACATCTAGATCAATATGCACCACACTTAATTTAGTTTCTTACAAGAGAATGCCATGCATTCAACTGAATGCTTAACAGAATTTTGTATTTATTATCTTTGATTTATTATGACAGACTAGTTAGAGTGAGGTTTTTCAACTTCTTTATACTTGTTCCAATAAAATGGATGTAACTTCTTTCAGAGTAAACTGGCAGAAGATTTGCTTTTCATATTGTGTCCTCTGAAGAGAGAGCCATGCAAAAATCCTTTTTGAAGGATTCCATTCGCAGTGAATCTGTTTTCATTTACAGTGCTATTTACATGGGTTAAGTGTATGTTCTCAATTATCTCATGTCAGAATTATAGATGTCTTAGCTTTTGCATATTTCATTTTTTTTTCTTCCTGAAATGTGTCTGTGGTAGCTTTGGGCCATTTATCACCATTTTTGTTTACTTTAGAAGAATCTAGAGTATTTTTAGCAAAAATACATTCTGTATTTGTACAATTTTGTATCATAATCCACTTGAGTGGAAAAAAAATAGGTACTGTAGTGAATTTCAAGTGTGTAGAATCACAGTTGGATTCAGCTGAGAGAATTGATTAGTCTGGCTGTATCAATTGTTAAAATATGCCTTCTGATAACCTTTCGATTCTCTTGTAAAAGATTCTTTTTGCAGCATCACAATCATGTTATATGGATTCCCACTGGGATAGTAAATCAGTTTCATCTCTGATACATGAGACCAATGACAACTAACAGAAACCTTGTTCCCACTGAATACTTATCAGCATTAAAAATGTCTGAATTCCTAAATCCTCATTTTCAGTATTATAAAGGAATTTCTAAATTTTGAGTTTAAATGAAAAAAAAAATGTTGGAAATAATATTTTAGCGGAATACTGTATTATTTTTGAGATTATTCATAAAAAAAAGCTTAATGTTAGACATTTCTATTGACCCAAAATTATTAATACAGTATTTTCCTACCAACCAACTCTAGCTCAAAGCAAAAGATATCTATTATGTTGGCTTTACTTGAACTCTCAGTGAATGGAAAAAAACCAGGTGGTCCATGGGAAGGGAATGGTTATTGGAACAAACAGAGGAACTTATAAATCTTAAAATCATATACGCAACAGATTGGAATAATATAAGCTCTCCAAGTTTTCTTAAATAATGTACTTAATAACTCTCTCTGGGCAAGTAGGAAATCAGTTTTCAATTCCTTCTACTTCTAAGCAAAAATATAATTTATGTTAAAAGGAGATTATTTTTTTCTATTTTGGGGGGGGCGGGGGGGAGTGTTCAAACAAAATTTAATTTGAATATATCATCAGAAAATATTGTTTGAAAACCAGGAGGTTTTGTTACAGTCACTGCTCAGGACACTGTCTTGCAGTATGTAAGGACAGCAGAGAAGTACAGATAACATCCAGCCCCAAATCAGAGTGCTAAAATGAAACCATGGTGCAGATGCCTTCTGACCCTTCCAAATGAATCAGTCCTGATGCTCAAATGGTAGAGTATTTGACAGCCAATAGGTTTATTTTCAATGGAGCAGAGTGCTATGAACACCTACGGAATAGGAATCATAGCAGGATTGAATTATTGTACCAAATGCATCGGCTTTTAGTGGGAAAAATTTGGAGTAGATAAGCTGTGATATTTTCCACCCTGAATTATCTCCTAATCTTATGATTCTATGAAAATTTCTTCTGTAACAGAGTAATTTGTGTTGCACACTGACTTTTAGTTTTTCTCTTCTGTCTGACCATATTTTTAAGATGTGGATACTAATTAATAACAGAAAAGAACCCATACAAAGTGAAATCTCTAAGGAAGGAGGCAGATTTTCTGCACAGATATTCACTGTAGCACAAGAGCTTTCGGGAACATACCCTGCTAAAACTAACAGCACAGGATCTGTACAAAGCAGTTGTCTACAAGAAGAAATTATTTCTATTATTAGAAATAATGCATCAACTATGCAAATGGAATGTGCAATTTCTTAATTAGTAATAGATGGAAACATTTGAAGAAACTCATACCCATAGTTTAAAATTAGTTGTCTTATAAAATGTGTATAGAAAGTATAAGGAATAAAAATGAATATTTTTAGTTTTTATTTATAATTTTCTTGGTCCTTTGCAGTTTTTGATGCTGGATGGATTTACACTCAAGAAAAGTGCTGAGTAGCATTAAACAGCTAGAACTTCTTAATGTGTTTGTTTCATACACTACATTACACTCAGTCTGTTCAGAATTTTGATCTAGTTCACTAGAAAGGTTTTAAATATCTCTTCAGTATCTGAACTTTCTTGAAGCTTTCCTATTTACGTTGGTACATTGGATGGAGATTCATCCATTTGGTGAGGGGTGTATCTTAGGGCTTGAAATCGTATTTTACCCTTCTGTGTTGAAGGTTGTTCTCCTGACCTAATTCTGAATGCAGTAACACATGCACACACATTGCTAACAGCTCAGACAGTTGACCACTAGGGTAGCTGAGGAAGAGTGCTTCTGAAGGGGGGGAGATAGGTGTGGTTTTATCCAGTACAGAGGCAGCTGCAAACTGCCAAGCTGCAAGGATCCCAGAGGAAACCTCTTAAGGAGCACTTGCACCAAAAACATGGATGAGCTAATGTATTTTATGTTTTGTTTTCTGACATTGTGCTTACCACCTCATAAAACAGGAAAGCTTTAACTTGAGGATTTTTGGGTTTTAAAGTGTTTACAGTCTAAGAACTCAGTGCTCTGTACAGTTACTGCACCAAAACAGATTGAAATTGAGGAAAATCTTACTGAGGACAAAACAAACTAGTTTAGCTGGTTAGCTAGTTTAGCAATAAAAGTTCATAGTATTGAGTCCTATGTTTAATAAAAACCAGCATGATCAATGTCTCATATAAACATATATTCCTTGCCTGTTAAAAAGAATGAAACCGCTGAAGATTTTGCTGCTATTTCTAAAATTACATCTGAATCCTGGTGATGTTACTGTGAACTGATGCAAGAGGAGTGATTGAGTTTATCATATTTCAAAGTAAAGCTTAAAAAAACTGTGCTATGCTTTTTCTAAAAGGGGCAATAATAGAACAATATAAAGTGTGTTGGACTGATACAATTTTTTATTGCGTTTTGCTTTTCTAGTTACCATCTGAACTACTTGAAAAGTAACAATACATGATGGTGATATTACTCACTGCATGATGCATATGACTGATGTATTCTTTGTTCTGTATAATTGTCCCTTTTCCAATGAGTTCTATACACTTTTCACATACATTTCACTGAGCATCAACTTATGAAATGAGAAGAGACTCCTTTTGTGGCCCATTACATGTGCTGCTGTCTATTCTTTGTTGTTTCCAGACAATGAGGTTTCTGAATTACTGGGTTTTCCATAGAACAGTTATGAAGTAGGTGACACTTGAATGGTGTACTTCTTACCCTTGGAATTACTTGGCTTTGCATTTGTCAGTTAAAGTGTCAAAATAAGTTTGTGAAATGGGGTGTTTGTAATATTTGTGCATAGACTATATGACTATAAAGAAGTTCACTTTCTTTTATTTTAGGCATTGTATCTATACCACCTCTTCCCTATTCCTGGCTTCTGAGAGCAATGTGGATATTGTGTTAGCAGTAGGCATATCAAAATCACCATCTGTCTTAAACCTATGGCAGTCATGGAACCTGTGGTTGAGTTTATTCCATAAAGGAAGTTGTGAAACAATGTAGGATATTCTAGTCACAAATTTTTGGATTTTGCTTTACAGTAATAAAGAAGCAAAGATCCCATAAGGCAGGAGGAGTGCAATTTCCTAGGCCTTTTCTTCAGCCTCTCAGAATTTAAGATGTAGAATTCAACAATGTGTACATATATATATGTGGCTTCCATCTTACATGGTCGGATACATACTCGGAGCAATAGAAACCTTTATGACATCACAATCTGTGCAAACCTTAATTTTCTAAGCAATCTGTTTCAATGGTAAAAAAAATAATGCTTTCTCATGGTGAAGTACTCTCCTTATAGGAGGTAGGGTAGGAAAAAGACTTATTTTTACTTCTTATGGCCTATTGTTGTCCCGTTTTTCACTGCCTTCCTTGGCATACGTGTCTGTTTTCAACCACGGAAAGATAGCATATCATTTTAGGGAGATTTGCTGCCTCATTATGTCATAAAACAAATATTTAAACAGTAAGTCTCAGTAGAGGGGGAAAGTTGTGTAAAAGAAAGAAATCTGACTTGAAAGGAACTGGTTAATACAGTGTATAAACACATATATAAATGATACCACTTAGTGTTAAAGTGTGTAATACAGCTTGGCCAAACATTTGTTAACAGCAGTCTTTGCAGGTGAGAGTGTATATGTATTTGCAGTTGCAAAGCACCTTTTGGAACTGACGTTTTCATTCTCTGACTTCATGGAATAGGATCTAGAGAATCATCAAGAAAAGACTAATACTCTGTTTTGGCTGATAAATAATAATTTCATTCTCTTCGTTCTTGCTTGCCTGTTTCACCTTTCTTGCAAGATTAACTCTGATTTTTCTGTAACAGGCACATAGTTGTCTGTGGTCATATAACGCTTGAAAGTGTGTCCAACTTCCTGAAGGACTTCCTGCACAAGGATAGGGATGATGTCAACGTAGAAATTGTCTTTCTGCATAAGTGAGTAATCTTTCAAGACCAGTCTTATAATCTGTTACCAAAACTCATTAAATTAAGCCATACCATTTTTGGAAAAAAGAGGATCCTTCAAACTCCAAATGTGATTGTTTTCTCTAGTGGCAAATCTTTCTAGTGAAACTAACAAAATAGGTAAAATCAGTAACATTAGTGAAAAATACTGTCTCATATGAATTTACAAAATATCTGTAAACACATTTTCACCTTTGATTTCAGTAGGAGAAAATGCTTAATTCATATTGGAAAATATTTTTAAGAAGGAAAATGTAGCTGCAGATTTAGTTTAAATATAAATGAAATGTGCTACAGATATAGTGAATATAGAAAAGAAATTCTTGCCATGGTGATAATTAGTGCTGCTCTTTTACCCATATATACATACCAACACACATTTAGCAGCAAAATCTGCTCTTCTTGTCAAAGAGAATGATTAAAAAGTTAAAAAATCATTTGTGTTGATTCAACAAAGGAAGCTGAAAAACTGTGAATCAATATCACCTGCTGACTTTTATCTAGTCCTTTCAAACTGAACTAGATAGGATATCCTCAAGTAACTATACTGTTTGCTTCTTTCTCCTCTCGAAGTAATGGCAAGTATTGACTGTGAGAGGGAAGTGGAGATGCCAGATTTCCACAGTGAAAATACATGTTGATAGAAATCAGAAAACTGCATATGCACATAAAGGAAGTTTAGCACCTGCCTACTTGTTTGTGCCTGCACTCTTCTGTGTCTTTACAGACAAATATTTGCATATATCTCTTTTATTTTCTTACTAAATTTAGCATCTGGCATGGCAAAGATCTCATGCACTTACTATGTAGCAAATAAATCCCTTCTGGTTTAATAAGTGGCATCAGAAAAGGTATTTACAAGATTGGTGCCACATTATGTAATAGATTGAGATCCATTTAATTATTTTCTTTTTTTATGGCATAATGAATTGAGATGGAAAGTCACAGCATGATTATGCTTGTTTTAATTGTAGCTCTTAAAGGCCCCACAGTGCCTATAGGGTTCCTCTTCCATCTTTCTGTGATTTTGCATTGAGCTTTCTTATTTGAAGCAATTGGCTGTTTTGAGTGTGGTGGGGACATGCAGAGGACTCTTGCCTTACCAGACAGTTTCTGTGGAGAATGCTGCATGAGGATGTTTGCAAATGTTTGCACCAATACTTCTGGTCTCACATCTGTGAGAAACTTTGAGAAATTATGAGCATGCAGAGTAGCAAAACAAAGTGGGCCAGAAGTGCTGTAGACAGAAATAAGGAAGTTAAAGCAGTATAGTATTTATCTTTTAAGTACTGCACAGTGTTTCCACACCACAGGTAAAGCATTAGCAGAACTCTGATTATCCAAAATAAATAAGTACATGTGTTGGTTTATAAATGAAGGAAATGGTGCAATTATGGAAACTGACTTCTCATTTGCTCTTGTGTTTGCAGTATCTCCCCTAACCTTGAGCTGGAAGCTCTTTTTAAGCGACACTTCACTCAGGTGGAATTTTATCAGGGTTCAGTCCTTAATCCTCATGACCTGGCGAGAGTAAAGGTAACAACTCTCTTGTTCTGTTCTTCTGCTTACTGACTTTTTTATAAAGTACTCATTGCATTACCTGAAAAAAACCAAACAGTAAAGCTCTGCTTCACGTAACCCCAAAACGTTGTTCTTCCATTTCTTAGCTTGCCTAATAAATTATAATATCTGTCTTGATAAACATTGTTTTCCCTATATCTTTAGATCTTAAATGCTATAGTAACACTGTGACTTCAGAAACATTGCATCCTATTCCGTTGAACTTTTAATGAATTTTTCATTGGGGTTTAGTTCAGGTTTCTGTTTTACATGAATGTTTGATATTGTCTTATAGTAATTGCTTATAAAGCTATTGTCTTACCTTCATCAGAAAGATTAGAAAATAATTTTTCACCTGTTAAGCTTTTTTATTTGGTGTCTAGAATCCTGGGGGAAAAAAAAACCAAACAGATTTTTGTTAGCTAAAATGACATGATTTTATTGTCTAGAATTCTCTGTGGTAAATTATTTTGTACTCCTAAAACAAAGCATGAAGCTTAAATGAATAAAAAGAGGTAGCAAACTGTCAGATACAGCACTAACTCTTCTTTGCTTTTTTTTGCCTCCCTTCCCCCCCCCCCCTTTTTTTTTTTAACAGATTGTAAACTGTCTGCTTAAGCCAACAATATTTTAGTGCTTTGTTAAAACTTTCTGGAGTAGTAATCATGTCTTTTGTCCATTTTGTCCTTTTGAAGCCCAACACACTCTGTTTCAGTTCATCAGAACAAAATGCTCTAATTATGAGCATTAAATTGTGTGTTGATATTTTGTGTTCTACGTTCCACCTTTCTTTGGGTTGATATTTTGTTGCTTGCACTGAAAAATATTTTTGTCAGCTGCTTTGAGTTTAACAGAGCTAAGTTTTGTGTGAACATAGCGGTCTTGTGAACAGATAAGTTCTATTTCTCATGCTTTTTAAAACTGATGCTCAGATTCTAAATCATCAGTTCTTTCTGTCTCTCATAGGAAGGTACTTAAATTCTGAAGAAAGCTACAGGGCTTATGGGAGCACTGTAATGATATAATAGGAACTTCCTATGAATTCAGGGATCTAAATTTCAGTATCTAATTATAAAAGATATTGTCCATTAACACCTTCATGCCCCCATTAATACAAAGAAAGAGTCAATAATTAAACTACTGACCTGATCTGGACATCATAAGCAAGTTTCAAGAAATTGCTATGTGTGTATGAAAGCTGTTATAATCATAGAATCATGAAATGGTAGGGGTTGGAAGGGACCTCTGGAGATCATTGACTCCAACCCCCCTTACAAAGCAGGATCACCTAGGGCAGGCCACACAGGAACATATCCATGTGGGTTTTCAAAGTTTCTAGACAAGGACATGCCACAACCTCTCTGGGCAGCCTGTTCCAGGGCTGTCACCCTCACAGGAAAGAATTTTTTTCTCATGTTGAGGTAGAACTTCCTATGTTCCCGTTTGGGACTATTGCCACTCATCCTATCACAGGGCACCACTGAAAAGAGACTGGCCCCTTCAACTTGACACCCACCCTTCAGATTTGTAAACATTAATAAGATCCCCTCTCGTTCTTCTCTTCTTCAGGCTAAACAGAACCAGGTGTCCCAGCCTTTCCTCATAACAGAGATGCTTCAGTCCCTTAATCACAGTTGTAGCTCTCCATTGGAGTCTCTCCAGTATTTCCCTTTCCCTCTTGAAATGGGGAGCCCAGAACTGCACACAGATATGTGGTCTCGCTAGAGCAGAGTAGAGTAGGAGGAGAACCTCCCTTGACCTGCTGGACACGCTCTGCTTTATGCACTCCATGGCCTTCCTGAACACAAGGGCACATTCCTGTCCCATGGATAACATTGTCCACTAGGACTCCAAGGTCCTTCTCCATGGAGCTGCTTTCCAGCAGGTCAACCCCTAATCTGTACTGCTGTACAGGGTTATTCCTCCCCAGCTGCAAGACTTTACACTTGCCCTTGTTGAACTTCATGAGGTTCTCCTCCACTCAACAATCTGGTCTGTCCAGATCTTGCTGAATGGGAGCACAGCCTTCCGTTTTCGTATCATCAGCAAACTTGCTGAGGGTACATACTCTACCTTCATCCAGGTCATTGATGAAGTTGTTGAATAACTTGTTGAATGACTCTGTGTCACTGATCACAACCTTCTGAACTCTATCATCTAGCCAGTTCTCAACCCATCTCACTGTCATCTCTTCTAGCCCACACTTTCCTAGCTTACCCATGAGGATATTATGGAAGAGAGTATCAAAAGCCTTGCTGAAGTCAAGGTAGACAACATTCACTGCTCTCCCTGCCTCTATCCACATTAACTCATGTTAGCCAGTGAGCATTATTAAGAAATGACATTGACATTCATGATGCCAGTGTTGGAATCTCTTGATACTTTATGATGAAAGAAGAGCTGGAAAGAGATGTTGCTATTTATGTTTGCTTTTTCTTTGGTGTCTCAGATAGAGTCAGCAGATGCGTGCCTAATCCTTGCCAATAAATACTGCGCTGACCCAGATGCTGAAGATGCCTCCAATATTATGAGGTAAACTCATTAGTTTTTAATAGGTTTTTGGTTCTTAACTCTGATTAGGTAACTTCTGGTGTCCAGATAGGCTATTGCCACCCACAGCTTTACTGCTCATCTGTTGCATTTGTTGCAGGAATATTTTTAGGGGACAAATTACAAGGTTGTCTCAAATGTTCAGAGATGAAGATACCCCAAATTCCTACCCAAACTGTTTTAATTTAGCTACTTCACAAAGAGTGTGTCAGAAGAGGCACTTGGAGCATAAGCTTCAGTACTCTTAGTACCTTGGTATATGTCCTCCTACAAGTAATTGCACTGCTCAGGGCATAGCAAGGTGTACACTTCATGATGGTAATGATACAGTGGTCTCCTAGCTCCATCCTTCTTTTTTTATGGAAGAGCAAACATTTTGATTGGTCTTACTTTGACAAGGCACTTAGCACGTTAGGCACCACCAGATCTTGTCCTGCTTTCCTCTTTATATCCTCTGAAGGATGGAGATGAAGAGAGTCAGTAGATGGCAGTTAGAGTTACAACAAACCTAAGCCATTCCATTTTTTGTGTTTTGTTCATACAAACCTAGTTTAAATGAGACTAGTCACTCCTTTTTAAAATTAAGATGTAAATGATTTGTTAAAAATTCTCTTACCACAGAATTGGTCAGTGTTATAAACCAATTTTACTGGCCTGACAGATGTTTTCATTCTATGAATGGAAGGAGGGGAGTAATAGTAAAAAGTTAAATAAATTAAATTGCTCATCTGGACAAAGTTCACTGTGTGCAAGAGGTCTGACTGTCTGTGGAAGCTGCAGGGATTAAATATGCCTGTTTTCATTCTCTGAACATGCTTTTATGTTGCAATGCAAGAAACTTAGACATTAATTGTGTGAATACAATAAAAATATTCCAATTGTGGATTAGTGCATTCTTAATAGATTTATACATTTAATGTAATAAAATGCCAAAATATTATTTTGAGATTGGAATTCTCTTGTGTTTTCCAACACTTAAATGAATTGAAATTAATTCAACGAAATTGAATGTTTAATTAAATAATTCATCAAGGAACGGAAAATTAGGAGGAAGATTTGTTTTCTTCTCTCAAAAGATAACAAATTAAAGTTGTGTGTACAGCTGCTTTTATCTGTTTCATGCTCTAGCTTTGCTGTGCTTCAAAGTGTAAGCAATTTGACAGCAATTTGCCAGATACTTCCTACAAAACACCAGTATAAACAGTATGGCATTCAGAGTCTTCTGAGACTGATGATTCCATAATAATTCAGATTATTTTTTGTTTTCATTGTTTTATCTTCTTTATTTACCTTTAGTTTGCATATACAGAATGGATTTTTTTGGCCCATTTCTCTCTTTAATTTTGCCCAATTAATTTTTAATTTTTAAACTGTATATTCCTCTTTCCATAATACCTCATAAATCCACTCATTTATCAAAAATTTTTCTTTTCAGTAGCTTTCAATCTGTACACAGTTGAGTTTATCTTAAGACTTGTTAAATAAGTAAGAGTGCAGGCAAGTAGCAGATTATGGAAATAGCCCCGTATTTTATAAATTTGGAGTTCAGATATCAGTTTCAACATTGAGCTTTGGAATAATCCATAAAAATTCAGATTAATTTGCATGTGGATTTATAGGAAACAAAATATTTTTTTAATTATGAAGAATGTCTAGCAACTATAGGTAAATAATATGTGGTGGGTCAGAAATAAAGGGATTCTTTTCAGCCATTTGTCACTGGAAAACTTGACAAATTATGTTAATTCAAAGACATGAAGGTAATCACTGAGGATCACATAATAATTGCAAGTGTATTATTTGCTTAACAGAATGAGTACAGTATCTGAACAGAGCTGCTAAAACAAGTCTCTTTTTCTGAAAATTCCATAAGAGCAAACCATTCAACTGAATAATTCCAGAAGTTTGATGTTCTCCAGTATTAGCCAATGATTATTAACAGAATTTGCATAGGTCTGACTTTAATCAGTAAGTTTTATGGTCAGATGAATAAGAGGGTACCTTTTAATTGTGAGACTTGACAACACAGAAAAGTAGAGGTATTCTGATACATTACCCAAATATCCCACCAGCTAAAAGTTATTTTAATTGTTTTCTCTTCTTTTTTTTTTCCTTTAGAGTTATTTCAATAAAGAATTATCATCCGAAGATAAGAATTATCACTCAGATGTTGCAGTATCACAATAAGGTAACATGTCCAACAGTGTCTTTCTGCAGAGTTTTTTTGGCTATGTTACTTTCACTCATACACAATTTTTCTAGTTCCAACATTTTTCTTTCCAAACAAAAACATCCTAATAAGCCTTGTCATGTAATCCAGCTACAAGATAATTCAGTTATGTTTATATATGCAATGAACCTTATAAAATCCTGGCTTTTATTAATTGCCTAGGTTCTAATTCTCAAAGCTTCAGTGTCCATAGTTGTAATTGATTCCAGATGAGCTTTTAACCACTCAGCTTCTGTAAGTTTTGCTCAGCTCATTGCACTAGAGTTACCCATGATGAATGGGTGTCCTCTAGACAAGTCACCTGAAGTCAGTTCCTTGTGGATAATTAAAAATAACCCTCAGCATAGAATTACTGCCATATTGGAGATTTATTGTGATTTTGGGGTTTTTTTTGCATAACAGTGCAGACCTGAAATTGACAAGTAGCAAGTACAAAGTAAATCGAATTAAATTGGTTTTGCATATAAAGCATAATTCAGTTGTGGAATTTTTTGCTAAAAATACTGTGGAGATCAATATTATAAATACACTTTGGAATGTGATTTGGTAAATTTTTGATGGTAAATCTGTGGCCTTTAAACACAGTTAAGTCAATTCATTTAGCCTTGAGAAGAGGAAGTCCATAACCTGCTGATTAACAGGGCTAAGAAGGTTATATCAGAGGACAGACTACTCATCTGTGACCTGCTTCTTTTATTATTTCTAAAAGCATGAACCAATTCAATAAAATATCTGATAATCCTGGTACCTAGAAGGCTTGACTGCTAACAACTCCTTTTACTTGTAAACTTTGGCCAGAACAAGAGCAATTACTGTTGCTTCTGATGTCCTTTTTGTGTACATGAATGGAAAGAGTCTGTCTTTTTGTAGGATAGAAACAAGGTATTTCTCTGCTTTAAACAAGTTCACAGGAGAAGATCTTTTAATTGCCGTGTTTTTCCTTTGCATTTCCAATTAATGTGTCTTCAAGAATAGCTGTTAACAAAGTGCTGAATTGTGATATTAACATATGAAGGGAAACAAGTGTAAAGGCCTCTGTTTCCTTATGTGTGCAAATGTACAAGGTAGATGGAAGAGAGAATCAATACAATTATGCCAGTAACTGAACAAAATACCTATCTAACTGACAAGTGTCAATACTGGAGGTATGTCTTGCTCAGCTATTTTCTTTATTCTATCTTTATAAATATCAGTCTTAGGAAAAAGTTTGGATTTTCATGAAGTGCAATTCTTCAGCATGGAAGAAATGAAATAGAAAAGTCTGAAGATATTTTATACCTTATTAAATGACAATGTGCTATAAAGGTTGCAGCTTCACACAATTTGTAATCTAAGTTATATTCCTGCATATTATGTATGTGCCTTATCATTCAGAGTAGCTCCAGTGCTGAAAAAGGAATATTCAGAACAGAAGGAAAATGTTACAGCACTTTGTAGTTTGTTCAGGTCTGAGGATGAACCTGGCAGAGTGTCACAGACAGAATATGGCTTGAGAAATGTAAGATTTTGTCTATAATAGATAAGATTGGAACATTTCTTAGGAGTGAATTAAACTCCCAAATATTTGAGTGCTTCTGCCTACTCAGAAAAAGTCAAACCAGTAACAGTAAGTAATTCACTGCTATCTCCTTCAATACTGTACTGGGTCTTCACCTATGGGATATATTTTATTGTTTATTTGTTTTCCAGGCCCATCTGCTAAATATCCCAAGCTGGAACTGGAAAGAAGGGGATGATGCAATCTGTCTTGCTGAGCTGAAGCTGGGTTTCATAGCCCAGAGCTGCCTGGCACCGGGCCTTTCAACAATGTTAGCCAACCTCTTCTCTATGAGGTCATTCATAAAGGTAATGTCCTGTCTCATTAGAATTTATTAGTCTGCAATTCAGTTTGTCGGAGCGTTGAGTGCAGAACATGACTTAAATATGAAACAGATAGGAACACATTAACAGATTTTGTAAGACAAATATAAACAGCACACACTTCTGTACAAGAGTTTGCTGCTGCAAATTGGGCACTGAGAGAGGTTCTTTCAAGTTGTGTTTTTAGTTTTATTCAGCAAGCATTTGGCCTTTAAATTATTTTTCAAAGCAACGTCCATTTCTAGGGAGATATTTCTGTTTTGTGTTTTGTTTTGTTTCAGACAAACCGCATGCTTATCTATGAAAAAAAGCCCCTACTGCTAAATCAAAAATATTACTTATATACACCCCATGTAGCTACAAAGTGCCCAGAAAAAAGGATTGATCATTTTGATCTTTTACGTAAGTGACTAGGGGACCTCTGACTGTGAGAGTAAATAAGGATCATGTCAGAATGGAAGCCTGAACTTTCTACAACATCATTCATGGATTTTTTTTTTTCCTCAGTCAAAAAGCTCTCTTGGACTTGCATGGCAAAATTTTAACCCAGTTGTTCCTAGACTTACATGATAGCTGTACTAGTATACTTGACCAAAGCCTTGATTGCAGCAATTGGTGCTTCCTTCCTTGTGCCTTTCTGGGACACTAATTCCAAACATAAAGGATGGTTAGTTTCCAAACCCTTGAATGATATTAATGGGATGGGAAACACTGCAGTAGAAGATAGGCCATGGTCCACTTCAAGTCCATTATGCAAATAAGGAAAAAAAAAAAAAGCCTAATGTCCTAAGATGACAAATGTACACCTAATTCATAGACAAGCACATGTCAGTGCAAGAGAGTGAGTCTTTATTTACTTTTTATGAGGTTCTGAAGTTTCTTTTAAGGTATCCTTTGGAGACAGCAGACTCCTGTGTGTCAAAGATATTCCAGGCTAATACTTGTAGTCAAAAAAATTCCATTTTTAAATATAAAGTGATAGAGTATACAAAGTCTGACTATGGGTGAACTGTGCTAGAGACATTTATGGCCTGGATTCGTAGTTAAAGCATTTAGATAAATGAAAAACTGCAAATGTAAATGTATTATCTTTCCACAAAAAGATATCTAACCACTTATATAATTATCTTACCTGCCTTCAATTGTATATTTTCTTATTTATAAGATATTCTTATCATAATTTAAGTACAGTGCCAGAGTGGCCTATCTCACTGATGGAGGCTCAGCTTTGCAAGGCACTACACAGATTGTATCTCAGTATTTCTATATACACAGAATAAGCATAAAAATAGCAATGAATTTGATTTGGAGGAAGCTATTGATACCAGTTTTGCTTTTGTATCTGTGATTATACACAGTTATAAAAAGAATAATGTACAGACTTGCCTTAGCTTGTGTTTCTTCAGATGGCACTGAGGAAAAAACTACCATAAGGTAATGCACTGGGAGAATACAAGACTTAGTATTGGTTAAATAGATGTCTGCCACTTAACTAAGAATGAATTTTCCAGGCAAGTAAAATGCATATCATCATTTCCAAAGATCTCTGAGTCTATTAAAATCTAAATCAAAATAAACATACAAGAACTGAGACTATTTCTTCATGAGAATTCTACTTCATTTTTTCTTTATTTAGCTGAAAGGATGTTCCTTTCTCCAAGCTGTCTCACTCTAAAAACTGTATGTGAAAGAGAAAACTATTACTGAATGGTGACTGTGAGACAACATCTTGTAGGAGAACAACTACATTGATTGGAATTGTTAAAGAGGACTTTATTGCAAAGAAAGATGTTCATTCCCTAAAAGAATTTCCACTCCTTTTCATTTAGAGCACTGAATTTAAGTACTGTCACACCTTCATCATTTCCTTGGGCAAAAGTTATTGGCAGAGTCTCCCACAAGTCAGGAGATTGCCAGGAAAATGCAATGAAACTTCTGTATTTTTTAAAGAAAACATGAAATATGTGTTTGCTCCTCCTCCTTCATAACATGTTTAATAAGTGATTTAATGCACCATAAATGTTTGGTCAGTCAAACACAAATTAACATGATTGATGGTGGCATTGCACACATTTAACTCATTATGTGTTACTTTACAGCAAATGATTTGTGTAAACAGTCTGCCCAGTATTAGAGGTAAAACAAACTAAGAAACCTCAAAATATCGTATTTGTTCCTAGTACTTTCCTTTTGTTTTTAGCAATGTAATCTCATATGGAATCCTTAATGTTCACCTTGGCACCAAACTGAACAAAAAGGAAATCAGCTTACAAAGATTAAGGTTCTGTAAACACTTAAAGGAAGAAAGATAGATTGCACAAAAAAGAATGTGTTAAGGAAAAAAAAAATTACACCTGTAAATAGTACAGTCTTTTTACAGCAAAGACCATTATATTTATATGAAGAACGGAATTGGGACTCTATTACTTGCATACTCTCAGAAAAAGTTGAAAATTCTATACTGTACTGCTACTGCTGTAGTTTGCAATAGCAAATATGTACCAGAAGTCTACCTATATGAAAAACATTGCAATAAGTAAGTAAATGGAATAAAAGGCAGAGGCAATCACATTTTGTGACTGTATACAAAGATACAAACTGATATGAGTTAGTATTGTTGTGTAAATTAGTAAAATGTGGAATGTGGTCCAGCAGTGTAACACAAGTCCACAAATGTATTAGTTATGTCATTATTGGTAAGACAGTGTATCTCATTCCAGATTTGAGCAATCTTAATTCTCCTCTTAGCTATTTTGAGAGCAGGAATGTTCTGTAGACTCTTTTTGGCAGCTGTTGTATGTGCCCACAAATATGCAATGCTTGTTTCTCCCACTACATTCCTTTCTAATCCAAGCTGAAAGAGAGACAAAATAAAACCACACAGATTTACATCAGTCAGGTGGTTACCTACACTGATGGAACATATCAAGTGGTTTGATATTTATTTTTGGCCACCTAGGATGCCTTGGACTGTTCTAAAATATATTAGGGTATACACAGTGGATTCCTTCAAATGAAGAACAACTTTACAAGGGGAGTGGGCAGGAAATGCAACTTCTTGATTTATTGTGAGGTACTCCAGGAGGTTGCATAGTAAACTGATTACCTGACCCTCCTCACAGGATTGAGAACAAAGATATTTATTTTAAAAGTCAGCCTGAATATAATATTCTTAATCATCGAGGTTAGGAATTAAAAACTATTTGCTATTTACAAGTAGTATCAGGCCTTGTGATAAGCATATAATTGTCTTGGACTAAAATATACTATGGAATGCAATTTTCAATCAATTGTTTGAATAGATCAGTCTTAACTTTTGTATTATGATCGGATAGAAATACTACCCTGTTTTGTAAATTTGAAAGTGTTAAAAGTAAAGCCTTGTATGCTTTTGAGTTCAAACCCATCAAGGCCAGCATCCAAAGAAGAATTTGGTGTCAGAGTATTTAAAGAATACTCTCTTTGCTTTGACCTACTACAAGACTATTCATTAGTATGAGCAATGAAAAAGTGTATATATCTCTCATTTAAAATTAGAGCTAATATTAATTATCATATTTGATGTTTTCTAAGGCAAACTCTTTTCCTACCAGTTTTTTAAAAAAACCTTTTTGCATGCAGAAGGAACTGTGGGAATAGTTGGCTGAGGTTGTAAAATTTTTATACCACTAAGGATACTTGTTAGCTTTGATTTAAGCAGACAGTGGAATTGAGTAAAGAGGTAGATGATAATTTATAGTACTTAAGGAAATTCAATTATATGACTGTAAATCTAAGAAGCTTCACTCTTTGCTAGGAATGTATTAACTACTTTCAGCCAATTACTTATCTGTCAGATTTTGATATCCGTGTCTGAAGGCATAATAAAACCTGACATTCACACAAGGAATTTGGGTGAACTGGAAGTTCAGAATAGATGACCGTAAGGAAATGTTTAAAATGCACTGCTGTCAATGTACACCTTATTTTCAACTACTAAGTAAAAAAAAATTGTGTGTAATTTAGTTTTATTCTCATCTATCTTGTTAGAAAAATACCCATAATGCTGTGGAGAAAAGAATTGTAAAAGTAAACATCAGGAAGCCCTGGAAGTGTTCTGAACCTAGGGGGAGACATGAATCCCTGTGTTATGTGGCAGTAGATGAAAACAGCTTGGAAAGGGCTCAAAAAAATTGCCCCGGTGAAGATGTTATGTTCTAAGCATTTTTTGTAAAACATTTCTCTACATGACACCTTCTGGGCATCTTTCAAGAGAAAATGTTAAATGTCTCTTAGAAAGGAAGTAGGTTAAAATTTTCATGCTGTTTAAACATCAATGTATTTATTTTTTTGATAAAAAATTAATAACTTTGGGAAGACCATTCAAAATTTCTGAATTGCATGCACTTAGACAAAATGCTGCATAATGAGACATACACTGATTAAAAATAATAGAACATTAGAATAAAGCAAGGTCATTTTAACAACAGAACTAAACAATTCAAGTGTTATTCTAGAGAGATAATTAATAGAATTAACTCATTATTTTACCTTTTTTTTTTTTTTTTTTTATCATTCAGTTAGAAAGGGTTGTTTATCAAAGTAATATGTCTGAAATATCACATGGGTGATCTTCCAAACATCTGAAATTAATCTCAAAGGCTTTGTATTGTTTTGTGCTCTTTCCTTGATGGATATGAGCTGAGCTTATTCAGTGCTAGGGAGCAGACTTTATATCTGTTTTCACTGTAATATAAAGGAATCTTCATTGTATCACTTCCTTAATATTAATAAAGATACCCCACCATTTTTTTCCATGTTTTTCCTAGTAAAATGCAAGAAAAGAATTTAGGTCACATTACAACTCTAGCATTAGTTCCCTGTCTTGATGATGAGACTTAGGTCTTGATGGAAGAAAATGCATAGCATTATCAGGTTCAGATATACTCAATCGTTTTCATGTAACTATTTATGTCATTACACTGAGCAGTAAATGCTATGAAGAAGATAGAGCAGTTGGGACTATATAGCTCCTGATAAATTATACTGCAGGGGGTAAGGCTAGGTGTATTAAGGCTTTAGGTTTTTTTCTGACAATACTAATGGCTGTGCTTGCAAGATGTACTGTTTTTCCATATCTCTGTCACCATGTCTCACTAGGAAATGATTGTATTATGTACATATGCTTGCACACAACATTGTATCTCTATACAGATAGAGGAGAGCAGAGAAGCATTGCAACTTAAAGATACAGATGAAAATTAGATTTCTTCTCTTGGGATACACTATGTCATTTTCCAGCTATTCTTCATATAGTCTACTGAATCAGTGCTTAGTTCATTTTATGACTATCCAGGAGACATAATTGTGGTCTAACATAGTGAAAATAATCACGTGCAGTACTAGAGAGGAACTTGGAAGATACGTGTTCAAGCCACCGTGGTGCTATGGCACATTTGATCTGAAGTCCAACAGTTACCTAAACTCTTTTCACCTTTATTCCTAGGTATGATTGGAATAACTTGAATTTTTGTTGCTGTTTGTTAAAATTTCCTCTTGAGTTTTTGAGATCTCTGAAATTCTTACTGTTTGTACCAACATAGCATCCAGCAACAAAGTATTGCTATGATTTAACATCAAAGTCAAAAGAAAATGCTATGTACTTATTCTTAATAATTTATAGTGTAGTCACCAGTAGAAGATAGTTGCTGCATCAGCCACTAATTGTACTGTCTTGTTATCTTTCTAGAATGTTACATTCACTTGTATTGCTGCAGTATCAGCTTGGAGTGTGATAGTTATTTGACTTTAGGGATAAAAATAACAGAATGACCTGCAAAGCTTTCTTCTTAGGACCATGTAGGAGATTGTCTTTCGTAAAGACAGATGCTCATTTTCTGTAAAGAAAGACTTGTAGAAGTGCCTTTTCTCATTGCGTGTTGATATGTTTGAGGTGTACAATACTTGATGAGTAAAGGAAACCCAAATTTAAAAAAAAAAAAGGGGGGGGGGAGGGGGTGTGTAAAATTATCCTAGATTAATTATTGTGTCCTCATTCAACAGTTATACCTTACATGAGATCTGTAGAGGCCTATGTATGAGACTAAATGTCAAAGGAAATAATATGGAAGAAATGAGAAGAGGTAAAATGGAAAAGAATAAATGATAGCAGAACCAAATAATATCAAGGGATTTTGTCAGTTAATTTTTTTGGCACTGAAGTGGTTTACTGCTGTTGTGTTTGTGTACTTCATGTCTTCTGGTGTTCTTGTGGTGTTCCTCACTGCAGCTTTTCTGCTACAGTTTGTTCTGTTTTGAATATTGGGTGGCATTAACTTCTGCCTTAATTATTTACTCCACCAGCAAAGACAAATCCGCTCATTCCAAAGCAGTATTTGACTGCTTAATTAGTCTCTTTTTTTTTTACCAAGACAATGTTTTCCAGTAAGTAGTAAAGGTTTTATCTGAGGATGGCCTGCCCCATCCTTGGAAGTTTCAGGTTGGATGGAGCTTTGAACAACATGCTTTAGTGAAAGATTTCCCTGTCCATGGCAGAGGGCTGGAATTAGATGATTTTTAAAGGTCCCTTCCAACTCAAACCATTCTGTGATTCCATGATCTAAATTCCTAACTTCTCAAACTTGTTGGTTATCCACAGAGATAGTGATGAAGAGATCAAGACTGGTGTCACTCTCTGATATCAGAATGAAACTAGCACATTTGTCTTCCTGGAACCCACAATAGTTGACAAATGTAGCTTTAGGCTTTCTGCTGGAATATGTTCAGCCAACAAGCAAAGCTTTAGCACAGAAAACTTTTCACTGAAATAAAATCTACTGTCTTTGTCTCAACTGTATTAGTCCATACTGTACAAAGGTAGAAAGTACAGGTATGCAGATTCTGCTGTCAGGAGCTTAAATAGGATAGACCAGTCATTATTTGCAGTAACAAAATTACCTTTATAACTATAAAATTAAAACTACTGTAGGTTTTTCTTGGGTTTTCAAGTTAAAATCAAGGTTGTTTTTGTCTTTGTAAGCACAGTAATATTTTCATCTAGGCTTAATATCAAGGTATAAATTTCACTAACCAGATAAATAATTTTCATAGCTTTACTGAATGACATTTGTGTTAACCTTGATTAATGGCGTCTTGAACCAAACTCAGCCTATGAAATTTCATCTCTTTTTGCTTCTATGAATTTTATATAACGTTTAACTATTCCTGATTTTTTTCAGGCAACTGATAGGTGAAACATCCATTTCATTAGTGCATATAGGACAGATTATTTCATCTCTACATTAACAGTGAAGTTTTGGTAACTTACTCTTAATGTATAGTTAAGTATGTGTAAGTAGTAGATAAGTATCAGTAAGTCCATAAATGGACTGGATGACAATCACTCAAGTTATGTTTAAGTATTTTAAATGAAGAATCAGATTTGGTTAGGGATTCAATTTTTGAGGTAAACTGGAGCAGCAGACTTCAAAATATCACCACAGAGCCTTAAATTAGTCAAGAACATAATCCTCGAGTAGTTTTGCTTACTTTAAGGATTTTGCAATGAGAACCTTACTGACATGGATTATGAGAGAAACTGATTATGTTTATCTGTGGAACTTTATTAAAACTCAGGGTCAAGACTCAAGAGATTAGGAAGGGAATATTGAATGCTTCAGGTTCTTAACAGTTTCATTTCTAGCAGACGAGCAGGTACTGCTTTTCTAAAAATACCAAACAGGTAACCATCTCTTTCTTTGAAATCACAGGGAAAACATCATAGTTCAGGCCAAGATAAAATTCAAAAGAACATATTTAGATTATTATCATTGTCTTAGAATAACATTTTTGTAGCATTGCAAATATCATCAATTCTTTAAATCCATTAATCAGCTTTTCATGGTATCCTAACAACATTCGAATCACTTCATGAAGATTAATTTAACACTAACCAGTATCTTTGAAGCTTGATCACTGCTTGTGAATGAATTTGGTTTTTCCCAATCCTTTCTTGGTCCTTGACTAAGGGTGAGTATTAGCAAGGTCTGATCTGTAGTTCTTGCCTCCAATCAAGACGATCTGCCTAAGGAAAAGAAAGCAAGGGAAGAAAGTACAAAAGAGAAACATGTAATGTATTTGTTTGGTTGTTTTTTTGCAACTCAAGGTGGCATTTATCTAAGAAAAAGCCACAAAATAGACCATAAGTTACAAACATGTCCTCGTTATTGTTACTGTTACTTTTTACCAAGCCTGTACTTCATCTGTTCTCTGTATATAAAAACTTGCCGATGAGCAACATTTTCAAGCTTCATATAAATAAAGGGGTTGTAAAAAATATGATACGACTTCTCTGTGTGGTGGAGAATAGCACAGTGCAAATCCTGTTTAGTATCCCACATGGTCCCTGAATGTGAAACAATTTCTGTGAAAGAAATTCCTCTTGACTATTTGCAGCCCACTTGTCAGGGAGTGTATGATTTGGAACATCTCCATAGTGCAGTTTATTCTTGCATTTGTTTACTTCTCCAGAATTAAAGTAACTGGTTACTTGAAAGCCTGTCAACAGGAGACAAAAACTTAAAAGAAATAAATTCATTGTAATTTATATTTCATTTGTTTCTTAAAAAGTTTCCCATCTTTCTGTTCTTTAAAATATTATTTTGAAAGAGTGATTTTTAACATGGGGAAAAGGTTGGTGAATCTGAAATTAGTACTCAGCCTGTAGGATAAAAATTCAAACTTATATAATATGCTATATAAGTCCTGTCAAAATAGCTGTGA
>JANHGN010010024.1:12348-25111 GCA_024605025.1 Megaceryle maxima | reverse complement strand
GAGGGCCAGGCGGAGGTGGGGCTGGCGGCGGTGGGGGGGAGGGGGGGTGGGGGGTGGGGGGGGGGGAAATGAAGAATGTGTTGAAAGCTTATGGGTAAGAATTAAGGGACAGGCTAATATGGGAGACACTGTTGTGGGTGTTTACTACAGGCCACCTAATCAAGTAAAGGAAGTTGATGAGGCCTTCTACAGAGAGCCAGAAGTAGCCTCAAGATCACATTCCCTGGTGCTCCTGGGAGACTTCAGTCGCCTTGATATTTGGAGAAAGGCTACACAACTGGGCACACACAGCCCAGGAGGTTCCTGCAGTGCAGTGATGGTAACTTTCTGACATAAGTGGTGGAGGAGCCAATGAGAAGTGAACTGCTGGACCTCGTACTAATGAACAAAGAAGGTCTGTCTGTTTATGTGAAGGCTGGGGGCAGCCTTGGCTGTATTGACCATGAGATGGTGGAGTTCAGGCTCACGTGAGAAAGAAGCAGGGCAGTAAGTAGGATTGTAACCCTGGACTTCAGGAGAGCTAACTGACCTCTTCAAAGACCTACTTGGAGGAATCTCATGAGTTAGGGCTCATGGTAGGGGAGAGGCCAAGAGAGTTTGTTAATATTCAAGCACTACTTCCTCCAAGCTCAAGATTAGTGCATTCCTTTGAGTAAAAAAAAAAAAATCAAGTAGAGGAGGCTAGGGACCTCCATGGATAAACATAGAGCTTCTGAAAAAACTTAAGTGGAAGAAGGAAGATTACAGTATGTGGAAAAAGGGACTGGCCACTTGAAAGGATTATAGCAACCTTGCCAGAATATGTAAGGATGCAATGAAGAAGGCTAAGGTCCTCTTGGAATTAAATCTGGCAAATAATGTCAAAGACAACAAGAAGGGATTCTTCAAGTACACGAGTAGGAAGACTAGGGAAAATGTGGGCCCACCGCTAAATGAGGTGGGTGCCCTGGTGATGGAGGATAAAGAGACGACAGAGGCCAGTCCTCAGGAAACCCAGTCCCTTGAGGTAAGAAAGAAAGTCTGGAGGAAGAAAAATTGTCCCTTGGTCAATGAAAGTTGGGTTAGAGAACATTTAGGCAAACTGGACACCTACAAATCCATTGGATCCACCCGCAGTGCTGATGGAGCAGGATGATGGTATTGTTAAGACACTCTTCATCATCTTTGAAAGATCATGGAGAATGGGAGAGGTGTCAGAGGACTGGAAGAAAGCCAATGTCACTCCAGTCTTCAAAAAGTGCAAGAAAGAGGGCCCAGGAAATTACACACCAGTCAGCCTCACCTCCATCCCTGGAAAGGTGATAGAACAGCGCATTCTGGAGGTCATGTCTAGGCATGTGGAGGAAAAGAAGGTTGTCAGGAGCAGTCAGCGTGGATTCACCAAGGGTTCCTGTGCAGTATGCCCTAGGTGAACCTGCTTCGGCAGCGGGGTTGGAATAGATGATCTCCAGAGGTCCTTTCCAACCCCTACCATTCTATGATTCTGTGATACAGGAGGAAATTTGTCTCTTTCACACTGATGTTCAAGAGCTGGGTCAGCACAGACCAGAGGAAAAGCTGTAAGTCTGGGAGCAGCTGTGCCCAGGGAAAACATTCCAGAAGATGCTCAGGAGGGAATCACAGGGCTGTAGCAAGCAAAGACCAGCTGCCTCCAGCTCCCTCAGTGCCTCAGGCTGAGAAGAGCGGGATGCGTGCTGGCTTCTTGGCCACTTCTCAGCTGAAGGGGTTAAGAACCCTATAGCTACTTCTGCTCTGAACCAGTCAGTATTGCACCCCTTTCTGGACTGCCTACTCATACCTGCAGGAGGGAATATAGTTTGGTCAAGATCTGCTCCACACCAGCAACAAAGTTCTTGGCTGTTTCCTCTTCCTAGTTGCTTTAAAAAAAAGTATTAAAATTACATTTCCCAATCCCAGGCAGGATGTTGCATTTCTTCAAGAGGAAGCAATGCTGTACAACAGCTGAATCAGATCCAGGTTGTGTAAACTACACCTCCATCACCCAGGCAGAGACATCCACTCTAATCCCAGTATTACTAACATCCACTAATCCGCATGGACCACACAGTTGTTATGGTAAATTTGCAAATGAAAGTCTTTGCATAAATAAAATGACCACTACAAAAACCATGTGTATTAAGAAGTTGCTATGCAGCTTCCCTACTTACAGATGAAATGTTGCAGGTATAAATAAGAGCATTTAAAAACAAGTACCCTGAAGTTGAGCCCTAGAAAGTTGAGAAATCTCTTACTACTTATATCTTATATGAGCCCAACAGAGCCCTGAATCCTCTGGCTGCTGAGTACACTTCCCATTTTTGTTCTACTTCAAGAGCCCAGCAGATTAAAAAAAAAAAAAAATTGCATTACATGTGCTTTGATAGATTTTTTTTAAAACATTTTGAAAATTAATGTTGATGAGTGTGCAAAAATACACAGTGTGTAAAGAAAACAAGCCAGCAACTAGTTAGCAGCAGCATCAAACCATCTTTGAGAAGAGTCTGAGCAGGGGAGAGCTGCCTGTTGGAATGGATTTATGTGCAGGTTCGCTGGGCTCTGCCTCCCCATGTTCCCTCCAGTCACTTGTATCACATTTGATAAATTAGCAACAATGGAAGACCAGAAGGAAAAGCCTGGCTTGGCACAGTTGACAACCAACTTGTTTTGTATATGCTGTAATTTGTGGTCACTATCTCGGTGACCATAGATGCCTTTCATTTGCCCCGAGCATGCCCTTCCTCTGCCCTCCAGCCTTCACCCCACTCAGGATGGGGCTCTGAACCACAGCTGCTAGCATGACTGAGGGCATGAAAGTAACAGGTTAATCATGAGTCATGATTAACGAGGGACAAAAGGGACAAGAAAACAGCCTTTGGATACCCTACAAGATAAAGGAAGATGAAGTGCAGGCTCATGACCTGACTGGAAATATCAGAGTAAGCCTGCTGCAGGGAAGGTTGGTGCAGACAATGTCTCTCTTTTTTTTTTTTTTTTTTCCCCTCACCCCCCCCAGTCTTTACAAAAAGGATTATCTATAACCAGAACAAATTAACAACCAAATAAACATACATCCAGGTGAACAGGCTGGAGAACACTCAGATAAAGTGGGTGTCTTCTGGTGATCAGAGCCTTATTAATCCTGCAGGATGTAATGATCTAAACACTAATGCAACCTGAAACATGGGCAGTTTTCTTTGAGGCCTGTAGAAAAGAGAAGTCTTAAAAAACTGAAGGAGAAACATGATGTTTGTCTTCAGAAAGGAAGCATCCAAAAACATATTGGTCCATTTGTCCAACTTTTATCCCTAGAGTATTTCTAGAACAAAGTGAACTTTTTTTTTTTAATTCTATCTTTGCATTGGTTACCAGTCATTGAGAGCAGTCTGTGCCAAACCAATCCTGTTTCCCTTTTTGATAGGCCTAAGGTTGTTGGAAGCAACATCCTTCTAATCAGCTTGAGAAAATAAAACAGTTAATCATTGAGATAGATATGTAGCTAGCTGAAAAAAGCCCAACCTCTTAAAGAGCACTTGGCCACTCATCAGGACAGCAAATGCTGTTATTTTGCAGGAATCTCTCAGGTTTAGCAGTTTTATCCAGTGTTTTAACCAATTTAATCATGTGAAAAAAGGTATTCCATGGATTATATCAAAGGAGGAATGGTTAGAAAGATGTTCAGGGACACAATTAGAATATAAAAAAAATCCCCCTAAATTGCAGCAGTTTTCCAAATGTCACAGCAACGCAAATGCAATCTAATAAAATCGTTAAAAGCAATTCCTCTTAGGCAGAAGAAATCAATATTGCAGTATGGAGAGACTGTCAGGGCAGCAGCATTGCTACAAAGCTCAGAAACTGTAGAAAGCCCCAAACTGAGGAACATCTCTACAACAAGCCATTGCCACAGAAAGAAGAAATTACTTGTTCTCCATGAACTTGGGAAAGAGGACTGAGAGACAAATAAGGCAGTTGTTCTGCTGGTTTGGGGATGATGCACTCTGGCTTAGACAGCAATACACCAATACACTCAGCTCCAGAGAAGACCAACAAGAATGATGAATTATTTAGAAAACATATCTTTGGAGAGGAGGTTGAAAGATTCGGGCTTTATTTATTTTTCTTTTTCCAAAGCAGAAAAGAGCAGGCACAGAACTCAAGGCAGTGTGATCTGAGTGCAATCCAGATGCTAAACAGCTGTGGGCTCTGGCGATGGGAGGAAGGACAAGAAGGCACCTTAATATTTAGCAAAATCAATGTAGTTCAGTTAGTGGGAGAGTTTTCTAATTAAGGAGATTACAGCAGTGGGACAGAACATTTGGGAAGACTTTCTCTAGAGACTTTTTTTTTTTTTAAGGTTGGACAAACCTCCACCAAGGCAACTCTGCTGTTACTGCTCATCAGAAGAGCACAGGGCAGGTGGTGCCCTGACAACTCTTCCTGCCCTACCTAGGCTTTAATAAATGATGATCAATACCATTTTACCTACATCTCAGAAACAAACAGAAAAATAAATTAATCTTACATATCTAATTAAAATGGCCCCATGTTTCCAAGTCTGCAGGATTTTTGCTCCAAGCCAAGCTCAAACACAGTCCTTGAAGTTCTGCATAGAGGAAGGCAGGTGTCCTCTCCAACTGGTATGTTAATCAGCTTTTCTACCTTTTATTCCTCCTAGGAAAAAAAGTCACAAAGTTTTGTATACAATAAAAGTGCTATGAAAATCAGCTGTGAAAAAAATGTTAACTAATAGCTCTGCCTTAATACCTGTCAATCTAGTCAAGGCTGTCTACAGTTGAACAGCTTCCTAGAACGTAATAGGATGCAAAGTAAAAACTAAATAGCCATACCCAGAAAAGCTTTCTCTGTAGCCAACTGCAACATTCAAAGGACTGAGCAGTTGAACACCTTTTAAGAGTGTGTTGCTGGCATTACTGTCTAAACTGACACTGTGTGTGAAGAAAGGAAACTACTGAGGCTAAGAAGTTTGAAGTGCAGGAATGAGACTCCAACAGGCAAAACAGATTGACAGAAGCTAATTCTGGTGGTCTCACCGTCATTGCCAAAAAATCAGTAGATCTTTTCTAAACTTGGAACATTAAAACAGGTTAAGGAGAAGTGGCAATGACACAGCTAAGTGCCTTAAAAATGCCTCATTTCTGGTATTTCAGACTTTACAGAGTTACCTTGTACTTGCGCAAAGAGCTCTGAGACAGCAGTTGCCGATAGCATGGGATCTAAGTGATCGTTCATTAGACCAACAGGAATGGATGCCCATTGTACACATCAATGTGTTCCTAACATATTCAGTTGGGTGTGATTTATTTATTTATTTATTTATTTTAGTGCAGACAATGTAAAGCCAGCTCTACTTTTAAAGCAAGAGATGAGTTTAACTCCTGGCTCAAGCTGCTCATAGCTTTTGATCTAGCTTATTCAGTTTTGTCCAGATTCCAAAAAGTGACAGTGCCTGAACTTAACAAAACCTGTTTCTCACTAAACTTTAAATCTCATTGTGCTCTTAGCCAAGTCCATTCTGGAAGTTTGGGACAAATTAAATATTGCAAAATTTCAGTGTAATAAGATAAAAGTATGATTACTGGAAGTACTGGTTAACTGGAAGGCTTTGTACAAGAGTCATCAGAATAATCGCAGTACTCCAGCAAAAGCAAAACAAGGAACAAAGTAACAGGAACAAAGTAACAGAGTATTACTAGAATACACTGACTGCTTTACAGCTTCGTGGTGACAGCAGCAATCATCTTCCCCCACTGAGATACTACTTTCAGAAGACTACTTGGCAATAGAATCACAGAATCATTAAGGTTGGAAAAGACCTCCAAGATCAAGTCCAACTGTCCACCCAACACTATCATAATTGCTCCAGCACCTCAATGTCTGTTTTATGCTGTGGTGCCCAAACCTGAACACTACTTGAGCTGCAACCTCAGCAGTTCTGCATACTGACACATGATCATTTCTCTGCTCCTGATGGACACACTTTTTCATACAGGCCAGGATGCTGTTGGCTTTCTTGGCCACCTGGGCATTCTGTTGGCTCATGTTCAGCCATCTGTCCACCAGCACCCCCAGATCCTTTTCTGCCAGGCAGCTTTCCAGCCACTCCTCCCCAAGCCTGTAGTGTTGCCTGGGGTTGTGACTGAAGTGCAGGACCTGGCCCTTCGCCTCATTAAACCTCATACCACCCTCAATCCAGCCTGTCCATATCTCTCTGCAGAGCCTTCGTACCCTTGAGCAGATCAACACTTCCACTCAGTTTGGCATCATCTGCAAACTTACTGAGGGTTCACTCAATCCCCTCATCCAGATCATCAGTAAAGATATTAAACAAGACTGGCCCCAAAACTGAGCCCTGTGGAACACCACTAGAGACCGACTGCAAACTGGATTTAGCCCTGTTCACCACAACTCTCTAGGCTCGGCCATCCAGCCAGTTTTATCCCAGTAAAGAGTACACCTCTCTAAGCCACAAGCTGGCAGCTTCTCTAGCAGAATGCTTTGGGAGATGCTGTTAAAAGCCTTATTAAAGTCCAGAGAGACAACATCCACAGTCCCTCCCTCATCCACTAGGCAGGGGTCAGAGGTCAGGTTGGTCAAACAGGACCTGCCTTTCATGAACCTATTCTGGCTAGGCCTGATCCCCTGGTTATCCTCTATGCACCGTGTGAGTGCACTCAAGATGAGCTGTTCCAACTCAAGATGAACTGTTCCAGTAACCAGAGTACAGCTGCAGAAGGTATACTTTAGTGATAATCAACACAAGGTTTACAAGCAAAGAGAAAGGAATTAATTAACCTAATCAACAATGGAGGGGCGGGGGGAACACCACGAAAAACCCAAAAAGTCATCAACAAGCTTTCAGGCTCTTCTGTGCTACAAACCTGAGACAGAGTTTCCAGACCTCAAAGAAAGTTTATTTCTTCTCCTGTGCCTCCCACCAGAACCCATATTGCTTTGCTGTGGTGATAGAGTGGATTTAGTTACATCAAAGTGATCTAAAGTCTCTTACTTTCACTATGATTCAACATAGCTAGCAGGAAGCTCATCCAAATAGAGAGATTCTGGTTCTGCATTTAGATTTTAAGTATTATCTAGAAGCCACATTTCTACAGCTGGCAATGCAACCTGCATGACTTGCTCCCATAGAAAGGTTTTTGCAAATATCAAGTAAAATCAAAGTATTTGGGAGTCATATTGATGAACATTCAATAACTCTAGCAGATCAACTCTTCCCAGACCCACTGTGCCCATTCCTGGACCTAAATATCTCAGCTGCAGCCCAACCACAGTGCTGGGGTAAGAAGCAAGAGGGTTTTGCTATGCTGTGACTGGGCTTTTACCTCCTGCTCTTGCTTGGGTGAGGGGAAAACCCTCCAAAACCAAGTGTCTATTTATTTATTTATAATGGAAAACAAAACAAACCCAAACCACAAAACAACAACAAAAAAACAGCAAAAAAACCCCCACACAACAAAAAACTGCAACAACAACAACAAAAATAAATAAAATTTCCCTTCCAAGGGAAACTCAGAATATTTGAAATTCCAGTTCAGTACTAAACTTATTGAATACTTTCCAGTGGATGGAAATACTCAATCTGGGAATAGCTCTACCTAGTGAGCATTGAAACACCATGGTTTACAATTCAGTGTGTTAATCTATAGACTGCTTTAAAGTTGTCCAACTATATCATAGTATTCCTTCACTGAAAGAAACTAAAATTAACACACGCACACACAAAAAGTGTTTAATTTTTCTAGCAACAAATACAGAAAACAAAATATTCAACATAATGTATTAAACTAGGAAAAGGTTACTTATGAGGTATGATTAAAATCATTATTGCCACAAAAACTGTAGAATTGGGAAAAGAAAGATCCAAACAGACTCACTTTTTAACTTCACCATCAATTAATTCTATAATTTTGGATGATCTGCTCACAGACCTGAAGGAAACAAAGTTTGCTTTCTCCAAATCTTTCAAAGAAGGCATCGCTAATTATTTATTTAACACTTGAACACATGTGGGTCTAAGCAACTAGGTAAAGGCTTTCATCAGTTCAGCGAACTGGCATTTTCAATGACTTCAGCAGTCAAAGACAAAACATTTGAGCTACGCTTCGTAAGGCTACAGCAAACTCAGTCTCATTCCAGTCTGAGAATTCATTAAGTGTCTACAGCATTGTGAACAAACATGGCAGTGTCAGGCAGTAGCGGGGCATTGAGTACCCAGAGGGTGAGAGCACAAATCTTGTGCTCAGCTCCATCCCCAGCCAGAAAAAATGGCAGCTGTAGCATTGTCCATGGTTTGCTCAGGCTGAGTTCACTTGTGAAAGGGAAGAGGGCAAAGCAACACTCAGTTTTTCTTCTTTGAGTTCTGCACATCTCAAACATGGTGTTTCTCATTAAACCACCAACATCTCTTCTCTCCCACTTTATCCTCTCAACCCAAGAATGAAATGTCATGTAGTTATATTGAAAAAAACATTGACATATTTATTCATTCTTTAAACAAACTTACAGATCAAGTAACTGCAATGAAGAATGAACAAATGATAGCAAAACTTGGAAAATTTCAAGCTAAAAAATAAACATAAACAAGACACATTAAAGATGAAAACATACTCAGACACTTACTTTACATGCCAAAACACAGGCTCAAGAAATCCATCACTTAGGAAGTGTGTCAATTACTGTTATTTGGGAAACCCAAAACATTTCCATATAATGATCTAAGCCATCCTCTCCCTGCAAGTCTTCCTTTTGGCCTAACACCTTCCATCTGTTTTTTTTCCACTCCTTTGGTTTTAGGAATTTGTTGTTATGGGTTTTTTGGATTGTTTTTCAATCAAATAAGCTTTGGTTATACCATAAACACCAAAGCAAAAGTCAAAATAATTTAGGGTAAAGTATCAAGGATCATCTTCCTAGATTGCTGTATTTTTTTGCTTACTTATCTTGAAGTCATACATTTCTGTTTGTCAAGTGGTCTACTATGAGCAACATTCTAGATGAGGTAGATTTGAGAAGTATTTATATTGCTATAATGATATAAATGTTGTGGGGGAGAGAGAATCTAGTTGGCACAGGAATGTACGATCTCTTTCCCCCATGCTATTCCTTTACGTCTGGAATAGCAGATAGTGCTGCTCTCTCACTTTGTAGGACCTGAGTTTTATCTCACTGAAATTCCTGAGGCTTTATTCTCATTGTATCATTAACCAATTTATACAATATCTGGGGGTTTTAGCCTAATTGTAAATAAAAGATTTAAGCTAATATGGGGTCTGTTAGTTCTGCTATAATTCTCCTCCCCTTTCTACCACCAGTACCAAGAGGTAGCCAAGAGATGTAGAGGAAACTATATATGAGAGGCTTAGTGGGGACTGGGAAAAGAGCTGGATTTATTGAGAGGAGAAAACGTAAGAGGGTAAAGTATGTAAATTTGTAGCTAAAAAGCAAGCTCCACTACTTCTACTTCTTACAGAACAATATGCTCTAAAAACAGCATTTCATTCCAGGTTTTTGATTGAACCCTGAGGACAGGGTTGAACTTTAAAAGGTTATGGCTATACAGTTCATTCCTAACAAACTCCCGAGGAGAACTCTTCCCAGTCTGCTCTATCAATGACTTTGTCCACACTTAGCTGGGAGGAGCAAAGAATTCCTGAATACTAACTATAAACTGCCTGCATGGATCCCTTTCTCCCCATTACATTGTGCTGGAGGCAGAAAGTAATCAGTGTACTGCTGTTAACACCCTTTCAGTGCAGGGTAGAATTCAGAGCAGAGAAATGTCACAGTTGTGCCAGAAAACATCTGTTGAACAAAGACATCAAAAAATGAACAAATCAATTCCTGATTTACCAAAACCAACCAAACAAAACACAAAACCAAAAGCACACACACAAAACCACCCCAAAAGTCATCAAGCTACTGCAGTAAAAGAGAAAGGATTTTTTTTTAAATTACTTTTTTTATTAAAAAACCAAAAAGAAACAAACAAAACAAAACAAAAAAAACAACCCAAAAAACCCCCCCTTAAATCAGCACCTTGTTTCAAATTGCTAAGCTCCTAGAGGAGAAGCTCAAATCATAGCCTCATCTCTAAAGAAAGAATAAAGCTTATCTCTTAGAAAGCAGGCCAAGGTTGTAATTTCTTCTCCCTCCAAATCCATCAGCTCAGCAGTGAGGATGCATCTTGAATCCTTTGATTTAATTTGGTTTCAGTGGTTTAGCACTTGCTAGTCAATTTGACCACAGCTCCTTAGACTCTCACGTCCATCCTGGTAACTTCGCTGGACAGACTTAAGATGACATAAAAGTCAGGTGTTTTCAGGCCAATATGGCCAAAGTAGAATCTCTAGAGAGACTCAAAACAGTTTGCTGCTGCTGCACAACACAAGTGTAAAAAAAAAAAAAAAAATCTATTTCTCATTTTAAACAAAGTATGATTAACCCAAGAAGTCCATGAAGGCAAGGCATCCGAGGACAGGCACTTGAAAGGATAAAAAAATAAGCCTTTTCTATGAATAGTCTGAATACTATCTGGAAAACAGAGAGGACTTTTCATACACATTTTTAAGGAAAACACAACCCTTTTATGGGGTTTGACCACAGCTGACACACATCAACCAGAAACATAAGAAGGTCAGTCCATAAATGCCCTCTGGAAAGGGCCCTGCCCTGGAGCACATGAAACAGGCTATCCACAATCTGTCTGTGCTCTGGCATCCTACCTGCTAGCAGTTCCATGTAGTAGCACTAATGAGCCATCTACTGTAAACAAGCCTCATTTTACCTGCTGCAAAATTGAGCCAAATACTTCAGAGAAGTCACAGTGCTTGCTCCAGAAAAGCCATTTACAGTCTAATGTGAAGTACAAGCACAAGTACAAATGACAAGTAATAGGGCAGGGCTGGCTGGAGCCAGTATGAGAGATGCTGCAATGCAGTCACATTAAATTTATGTATATGCTCATCTTGAACAATCCAAGAAGAGTATTTCTAGCATAGACAGAGGATCAGCCACTGTTAGTGATGTATCTTCTGATCATCAGAGGTATAAGGCTCAGAGAGGACTCTGTAAGGTGAAAGTTGTCAAATTTCTTGTGGGCCTCTTCACATCTACATTGTCACCTGAGGTACAGGAGCAGGAATGAAAGTTTCCTCATCTTTAACTGGTAAAGCAGAGTTTATCGGTTTTCTTTTTCAGAATTAGTGCACTCTGGAGTTTCTGTTAAAATTAAAGAATTAATTTCTTCTTCCTTAGTTAACCTGTCATAAGTATTCACACAATCATCCTTTGCATAGTTCTGAAAGAGAAGAAAAACTTTTAATAGTGCTTATTCATGGCAAGCATTGTTTTCCCAGCCCAATAAAACAGACTTGTTTCACAATGCATAGCCTATATTACATTGTATCATTAACCAATTTATACAACATCTGGGGGTTTTAGCCTAATTGCAAGTAAAAGATTTAAGCTAATATGGGGTCTGTTAGATCAGCTATGTATAGCCTATAGTTTCACAATGTATAGCCTATATTATGGTGAAAAAGCCATGGTAACCGGGCAACAAATTGCGCTTATCTGGGACACAGCTTAGGGCAAGTTAGCAGAAGAGTTGTCCTCTCTGGAGACAAGGAAGAACTGAAGGTTTGCCCCTGTCTTAAGAGTGCTTCCAACTACAGCTAACGGGTAAAGCTCAGGCAGGAGGATGGAGATGTGAGGATACACATGCTTAGTAGATTTTTCACTGAGATCCTGAACACAGAGAAGATAATACTCGGGTGCAAGAATGTAGAATTAGTTGGAGAAGTAAAAAGCAGTTGTCAAAGCAAAATGAAGTGTAACAACTACCATACTTATGACACTTATCATAGACCCAATACATCCTGAATATTTACCCAAAAGGTAGTAAACTAGGAAGCCAGATCCATGCTTTCCACACAGTTCTGGTTTATTATTAGGTGGATTCACAATACTCCTGTGGAAAAAGGGTATACTGGATTTTGGACTCTGACTCCATTTGCAATTAGGAAGCCACAAAAGGAGATTTATTTTCAAAAAGTTGGCAATTCCTGCAACTCCTGTTCAGCTAAGATCATTCATTCCAAATGCAGCACCAGACACCCTCTACAAACATTTCATAAAGTTCAAGATGACAAGTCAGCAGGTCCCTTCTATACAAGGACTGTGCTCATTGCTTCACATCCAGGTTTGAATTAGACCCTGTTACTTCCCTTAGAATTTTGGTAAAGGGCTACTGAGTTATATTTGTTTATATAAGAGTTTCCATAATCAGTATTATGTTTATTCTTCCTGAAATAAAGGCCCATAGCATGTCTTTCATCAATCAAAGCTTGAAGCAGCTATAAAGACCAGTGAAAGTGCTAAAACAGGTTAAGTTTCTGGAAGTCAAATATGAACAGCTTTATTCAGCATCATAAGTATGAGCACTTAAAAAAAAAAAAAGACTTGAATATTCAGGAGAAGTAGTTTCATGGAATTGGGAAAAAAAAAAAAAAAGAAAAAAAAAGCCAAAAACCAACAACACCCCCCCAAAATAAAATAAATAAAAAAATAAACACACAAAAAACCCAAAACCAAACCCTGAACAACCCAACAATCCCCTCTCCCCAAAAACCAGAAAGCCCTCCCCACTAATCCAAAACACATTTAAGAGACTAGCAGACTGTGACACATCAGAATAATGCCCTTCTACTAATGTATCTAGAGAAGTATA
>JANHGN010010023.1:0-43265 GCA_024605025.1 Megaceryle maxima | reverse complement strand
AGACACAGATACCAATTCAGAGCAGTTACAGAGCTTCCCATTCTTAAGCTAGAAAAGAGTAGTTCCTGTTGATGGCAGTTTGACACAAACAGGAAGAAAAAAAAAAATTCCAGGAAATTTGTTTAGAAATGGTTTAATTTTACTCATACAAGCTTTGAGATAATTTGTTTTCTTCATGCTAAAAGGCAGATTTTTAAAAGGGGGATTTTGGTGTATAAAATACTAGAAAGTCAGGTCAAGACGTATGGGGCAAGAAGTGTGGCAAATATACGTAACTGCAGAAAACAGAAAGAAAAGCTGACAATTAACTTTCTCCCCAGTGTCTGGTATGCTCTTCCTTATACCACGCACCGGCATTTGGAGTGGGTGGTATTTTTCCAAAAGTTGAGGACAAAAGTTTAACTGAATGCCTCCTGGAAAGCCCCACATGCTGTATCCTACAGACATGGCAGAAAACTTACAAAATTGCCAAAGATGGTGACAGCTGCAGGGATGATACTGGCCTTGACTTTTCCGATTCTAAAAAAGCAGAACTTTTGGGGCTTTTAAAATTTTTTTCCTCAGCATCTACTTTCCTTTCTAATATATTCTGAAAATTGAATGTAAATAAAAATGCTGAATGCTTTTTATGGAACTGTAATTGTAGACAAATACTGTAGTCTAGATGGTGTGGTGGGCGGTGTCCCTGGCCACGGCACGGGGTTTGGAACTAGATCTTTAAGGTCCTTTCCAATGCAAACGATTCGGTGATTCTGGCAGGAAGTTTACGGAGCTATTTAAATGCTTAAAAAAAAAAAAAAAATCGCTGTATGTTATCGCACAGCCTAATTAAAGCTGTTTAGGCTTTGGTTGCATGCACCTATAGCTCTGAAGATACGCGTTTATTGGAACAGGGCATCGATGGCCATTTTTAAGCGGCAACTAGCGGAGGTACTAAAGCTTCACGCCACCGGCTGAGAATGCGGCTCACCGCATAGGCCCCCACCGCAGCGGGCGGCCAACTCCGCGGCGCCGCACCAAGCCCAGGGTGAGAAGCACCGACCTCGCGGCAGCGTCCCCGGGCGGTCCGCTGGGGCCCTTCGCACGGGGAAGCGACGGCCGCGGAGGGGCGGTCCCGCCGCCTGTGACGCAATCCTCAGGCGCCGCGCCGTGGCCCGGCGGCTCCGGCCGTAGCTCGGCGGGGCCGGGACCGCAGTAAGGGTGCGGGCGGCCCCGAGCTCCGCCTCTGCGCCGCGCTGGGGGCGCCGAGCGGCACCACGCGCTGCCCGCCTGGGGAAGTCGACGCCTGCGCCCCGTCCCCTCCCTTCCCTCCCTCCATGGCTTCCCCGGCGGCGGCGTTGCCCGCGGGCGCGGCGCGACGCGACTTCTACTGGCTGCGCTCCTTCATCGCTGGAGGTGGGTGCCCCCGGCGGGACCCTGCCCGGACTCTGCGGGCCTTGCGGGAAGGCAGGCCGTTACCGGGGGAGAGCCGGGCTGGCGTTCGGGGGCAGCGCGGCAGGCAGGTGGAGGTCACATCCGTGTCAATATGCCCGGTGGATCTGCTGTTGAGAGTACCGTCACAAGGCGGGGGGAGGGTGCGCTCTCTGCCATATTTTTCTCTCTAATGTGCTAATGCAGGTGCCTCGGTACACGCGAGTGACTCGCACGTGTGTCCGAGCCAGAGGAGAGGCCCGTGCAGCCGCCAATTGAACGGTCAGAGAGCCCGAAGCCCCCTTAGGGTACTCTGGGAGGGCGGATTATCCCTGTCCCGAAACTGCTGCGGCTGCTGTTGCAAAGATCCGGGTGATGTGAAGCGGGCGTCAGTTTGTCAGACGCAAGCCCACGTTATTGACCTCCTAGAGAAGAAGTCCGTTTGTTCTTCCCATAGGCGGTTGTCCCAGCTGCCTGGTTTGCCACGGGGTAGGAAGATTAAGTTTAAAGTTTTCCGTCAGTCTGCACTGGCTGTCGGGTCTCACTGCGGAGTAACGCAGGGTACCCGGAGCACATACAGCCTGCTCCTTTGGGGATTGCAGCCGGAGCCGTTTTCCGCAGAAGGGAAGGAGGAAGCAGGGTAGAAAGCTCTGGAGCCTCTTTCCCTTGAAAGCTTCTGCCGTGAGCTCCCACTGGAGAGATGATTGCCCGGATTTTTGTAAGCAGGAAAAGTAGCTTATACCTTTCTTTAAGGCTTTAAGGGGTTTGTAACACGCTTCTAATAGAAGCTTCTTCCAGTTCCTGAGTTTCTTCTCCTATACTCCGTTTAAAAATACATTAGGAAAATAAACCCACAAACAAACCCTTATTTAAATCTGTTGATGTCAAGAACTTTTGCATCCCATCATCACTTTTCTGTTTCCCCTCTTGGAAAGGTGTTGCAGGATGTTGTGCCAAAACAACTACTGCACCACTGGATCGAGTAAAGATTTTGCTGCAAGCTCATAACCACCATTACAAACATCTAGGTAAGATGGCTGCTGTGTCTAATTTTGGGGTTTCAGTGCAGTGTGTGTGGTTTGGATATGTTGATTTATAAAGCCATGTGGCTGATAAAAAAGGCCACTAATCAGACAGAAGGTTGGATCAGTCTCTGTGCAGTGTTTTGTTAGTGTTTAAAAAGAAGACCAAAGCCCTGTGCAAGTAAGTTGCGGTATCAGTTGATGTGTTAGAGTCTGAGATATCTGAATAATCCTCAGTAAGGCCTGAAGAGCCAGGCTTGATCTTCCCCCGAGTGAGGCCAGCAGGAGGTTGGTAATTACAGCTTCAGAGCTGGGATCATTTATGTCAAAACCGTCCGTCATCGCTGGTAAGTGCTGCAGTCTGCTACAGAGACTGCTGCTTCCCAGGGGCCACGGGAAACACGGCTTTTCAGAGCCCAGTAGCCCTCACAGGGGCTGGTGATTACGTGATGGCGACCACTGAATTGCTCACTTATGCTCACAGGCAGCATGCATGGTTGGTTTGAATTGAAGGTTGAAGTGGGTTTGTGCTTGGCCTGAGGTACAGGTGATCTGTGTTCAGCACCTTGGTTGCATCCTGGTGAGAGAGTAAACTCACAGTTGTCAGCATGTTCAGAAACACACTCTGCGGGGCCATAACAGGGCATAGTATGTGTGAGGTATTTTGTGTATTATGTTCTTGAAATCTGTCGTAGCTTATATTTGGAAATTTGAGTGTTACAGTTGTCAAGAAAAATGATGACAATTGTAAGTTAACTTTACCTGTAAGAAAGCTTTGGATTTTTTAGCTTAGACACTGAAGATATTTTTTTTCAAAAAGTTGGTAAAACAAATCTTAACAAAATTGAATGGATACTTCGCTGTACAGCAAAGGGAAACACAAGTAATGGGGTATTTTGGTAACACAGTCACACAAAGATGCTCTCAAATCTGCAGTCTAAGAGTTGAAGGCTGAAATAATTGGTTTGATATTGTTTGCTTTGTACTGTGCTGTAATCGGCAAGTAAAATCTTACATTATTCCATATTTAGGGTGTTAGATATGATGCTGATTATTTACAATGCCTGCCTTGAATTCGTGTCCTTGTTACATGTAGGCAATAAATGGAAATTATGCGATTGAGATACCTGGAGGTGCAGAGACACGATGGATTAGTTCATCAAAGCCCTCACTAAATTCTTTAGTGCCCTTGCACTGTGAAGTTTGTGCCACATAGGTCTCAGAGACAGTGTTTTCAGAAATAAGAACAGTAACTCATCATCGCAGGGTAGAGAGGAATTCTAATCATGGCATAAGTATTTTCAGAGGCATGTAAAAATACAGTTAGTAATGTATTCTTAGAAACACAGAAGGTAATTAATCATTATTTTATTTAAACTTTTTTTTTCTGTCTGCGGGTAAGAAGTGTGTAAGCCTTTTTCATGTTGAGCTCTTATTAAGTAGGTGCATGTGAATGAAGGATGTTATAGTTTATTCATTTAAAAAAGGCAATTTACTAGCAATTGTGCATAACTAATATGTTTTATTATAAAACTGTAGGCGTTGCCCAAACTTCCTGTGATCCTGCACTATTTGCTACCTGTTAAAAGGGAATAGGATTGCTGCTTGTTGCAACAGTTCTGGGACAGGAAGTGTGAGATGTTTAAATAAAGTAAACAAGTTTAAGAGTCATTATTTCCTCAGTGATGGCGTTTAATCTGTAATTTAGCATGTTGTAATATTCTATGGCTTAATTATTTGTTTTGAATCGACTGAATTGCAATTCAACCAGTTTCTAGTCTTCAATCGCTAGTATTAGCTTTTGCAAGTGGGTGGTGTCACCTGCAATGGGTTTTTGCTTGCAGCCCAGGCAAGTCGTGGGATCATGGATGCATGAAATGCTCCATGGAGTTTGGGAAGTGAGAAAGCTGATTAAACTTAACCTAACTTAACCTAAACCTCCTCCTTCTGGCAATGTTTGGGCATTGGAAGTGGATTTTTCCCTCTCCATAGTTAGATGAGCAATGTGATTGGGCCTTAGTTCTAAGGAGACTTTCTTACTGTCAGTAATATTTGCTTGTTGTTTTCTTCCTCTCTCCCCAGTGCAATTGTTCAATACCTTTTTTTTGTATTGCTGGCAGGAGTGTTTTCTACATTGTGTGCTGTCCCCAAAAAGGAAGGTTACCTTGGGTTGTATAAAGGAAATGGGGCAATGATGATTAGAATCTTTCCATATGGCGCAATTCAATTCATGGCATTTGACCAATATAAAAAGGTAGTTGAATTTATTTTGTTTTCCCTTTTTTTTTTTTTTTTTTTTCCCCTGCGTACAATATATACAGATTCTTTAAGTAATGAAAATTAACACTGAAACTTTTGTCTTATTAATTATCTGCACGTAATTTCAAAGGTTGCTTAATTTTATCTGAATCTGCCCATTAAAAACATCGGGGCAACAGTGAAACTTTTTACAATGTTGCTTAAGGAAAAAAAAAGTCCCACTCTTTCTACTTTTTATTAAGAATAGTACTTTTTCATGAAAGTGAAAGGTAATCTAAAGCCACCTGCTATTTGTATTGCTGTAAGGTAGCCCTTTGTGAATAATGTAGGAGGAAAATGTACAGTGGAACCTCTTTATTATATAGTGTTGGGATTCTTAGTATTTAATGGATGAAATAATTTAAACTTGAAAGTCTGTTTGGATATGACTGTTATATTTGACCTGACGAATGACTTACATAAAAATGACCTGAAGAGAAAATGCTCATTCTGGGGTCCCGCAAGACTGTTGGATTCCTTTCTGCTTTTGTGCATTTACTCTTTCATAATAAATACATAATAAATCCCTGCAACATCTTTTGGAGGTCAGGTGTTAGCATAAGTATGTATTAAACATTGCTTATGTCGTGAAAAATAGACCAGTGAAGAATTACAAGTGATGAGGAATTCCCTGTTGGAAAGGTACAGTGAAGTAAATTCCATGATCTTTACTGAAGACAGTGAGATTGAAATGGATTCCCTTCCCTAAAGAGTAAATGTCAGAAGACTGATACAAAGAAGTAACTGTAATGAGTTTTGTATATTCTTTCTTGTGATGTAATCATAAATTCTGTTGATCTATGCTCGCTTTTTGTTGTATTGAATAAAAGACTGCATGCCATGCTTCTTATAATGAACTCATTTATAAATCTGCAAAGTTCAAGACACCATTTAGTGTCACAGCAGTTTCTTTTACCAGTTATTGACAATAACCATTCGAGATGTTTTGCTGGAATGTGTAAAAGAAAGCAAAAATCTTAAGGAAGATAAGAAATTATTTTCATAGCAGAACTGCTTCCTAAGTAGTCTTAGTTACTTGATAAAAGTCTGGAAACTAATTTCTAACTTCCTTCTGTGACATAATGTCACTTAAGAAGTTCTGTCTTTAAAATGTTTTTCTGAATTTTTTAATTTTTTTTTTTTTAATCCAGTTAAACATCAGCCAAAAAAAACCTAAAACAAAACCAAAAAACCCAACCTTTATAGGAGTAGTTGCACATTCTGTGCATGGAACTGAAAATTCTTCTCAAATGTGTCGCTTGTCAAGTTTGCTCAGTGTCCTTTGCTCCCTATCGTGCTGCAAGGGTAGTATTCAGTTTGCCTTGTTTGACACACATTAAAGATAACTAAATAAACAGTCTAATTCCTGAAATAAACAGTGCAGATACTTTCAACTACTCGTTCTGCCTTGTTAGCAGAATTTTAGCACTTTCATGGTTTCAGTAAAAAAATCGGTAACAGCAACGTTCAGAAAATTATTTTAACAGTAATTAAGTGCTCCAGCTTGGCTCTGTAGTGTTGTAAACTTCTGGAAAGAGCTACAGGGTATGCATTAACATGCTAATAAACCGTGTGATGTACTTCCCTGTATTTTCTGAGATGTGACTATTGTAAATGTTCCATATTTTGTAGATAATAAAGAAGCAACTTGGGATTTCAGGGCATGTGCATCGATTAATGGCTGGATCCATGGCAGGTATAGTTTTGTACTTGGATTTCAGACATCCCTTTTGCTGAAAAGTTAATATTTGTTTAGAGGATGGTTTGATGTGCTTTCAGGTCCAGCTGTTGCAAATCTGTATTAGTAAATGGCTAATGTTGCCTAACTGAAAACTGTTTGAGAGTATTCTTCAAAATACATTCGTTTAAGTGTTGAATTCTGTGCTACGTTGTAAACCACAGTTTTTAACAGTGTTTATGATGGCTTTTAAAAACTGAAAATCCAGTGTCATCAAGGTGAAGTATAAAGAATACAGGTTTTAGCAGAATTGACTTCTCAGCCTGCGATTGCTACTAGGTTGAATATAAGCCCATAGGAATAGAGAGAACTGCAGCTTCTGAAATGGGTGGATTCTTTGGATTTGCCAGAAATGTCTATACTTTTCAGCGTGCAACAGAGGATTGTCATGATGCTGTTTAAGTCATGTATGGATGTTAAAAACATCATTTATCGATTAGTGCAACTGCAGTAGAAGAACCCATTTCTGTAGTATGATTATACATTTCTATTTTCCTCTTAGTCATTCAGCCAAAAGTAGCTAAGAAAAAACAGAAAGGTAAGTAATAGTGGGCTAGTTTTAATTGAAGGTGATTCTTCATGTGCTTTTACTTTGTAAGACAGGCTTAATATTGTCTAGTGACAGTCCTTAAGTAGTTACGAGTATTAATGCTTAGCTTATTTTGGAATAAAATTACTGGGGTTTGTTTATACTACCTTTAGTTAAACTGGGAAGATTTTATGAAAGTATTTTGGCTTTGCATACTGTCAGAGGAAAAGGAATAAGAATGAAATCAAACCATCCCAAGAACCTAAAAAATAGCAAAACCCATTTGGCAAGATATGTTCCAGAACTTGGCTATCTTTCTATCTGAAAAGTGGAAAAAATATATAGAATTCACACCCCCCCCCCCTTTTTTTTTTTTGTCTTTTGCTCTGACTTTAGCTGTACTAAAGAACACTGAAATTATTTTCTAAAAGCTTATTATTAGTTTTTTCAGGGGGCCTTGTCAGACACCTGGAACCTGCCATGTGAGGCACTGTGAAAACACTGAATAATCAGCTTAACTCTGTCAGTGTTGGACATGCTGGAACGCTACACAGATAAATTAATAGCATCTGGCATCGTTTTAAGCACCTTACTGGTTAAATCTGTTTTGTGTGGTTAGAGTAACATAAATAAAACTAACATAAAGCACTATCTGGAAACCATGTTTAAATGAAGTGCTCTGTGTGGTGCATTTAAGTACAGTATACTCAGTAGTTTGTTACTGAGATCACCAAAGCTGAGGAGATGGCTAGACTTAAGTGTGCAGTGCCATGAATATATCAGTCAGATATAGTGATAGTGATCTTGTGTGTATCTTACTTGTTTACTAGGTGGCATTAGCTGTTTTTTGGGATATTCATTAGGTAAATAAGGGATTGGGGTGTTATACTGAGTATGGAAGGAAGATAGAGGAGAAAGGACACACTAAAAAGAGCTTAGAATGTAAAATTTGGTAAGGAATTTCTCTAAGTTTTAAGATTAAAGAAAAGATTTTTTTTTTTTTTTTTTTTTTTTTTTTTTGAAGGAGCTGGTAAAATTTCTTGCTTTAACTTCTGTGGCTTGGTTTCTTGCCCTCCAAAAAGTGATACTGCTCTTCCTTATTAGTTCAAGCGATGAAAGGAGATGGTGTGCTGCATGCACGCCAGCGTTGATGGATGGGGGTCTTCAGTTTCCTGGAACCAAGTGTTATGCTGTTGAAAATAACCTTTGTTTCCCTTTCCTTTTTGTCCCCTCTACACATGTAGCAACATAGCTGTCTGCTTTCACTTCTGTGTATGCTACTGATACTTAAATCTTGCTTGTGTCAGTGTTTCCAACGCGACTTAACAGTCAACAGACCCGAATCAGCTCCAAAGTGGTGGGAAGCAGTTGAGTATTTTCTGTATCTGGTAAACAGGATCAAAAGCATATCCACGGGAGGGGGGGTGGGGAGGGGTGGACGGGGTGGACACCACACAAGGCGATGAGGATGTGGGTAGTGGAGTAAGAGAAAAGAAAAACCTATTGTAATGCATTTATTTAAGGAGGACAAGTTAAAGTTACTGTGGAAACTAACTATGAATTTCCTCAGTCTTGTGTGATTCAAATTTCAGCTGTAACACCTCATTAACAGATAAATGGTATATAACTTCTTTAAAGGAAAGACAGAGTGGGGGATAAGATAGAGAAATCATAGATGTTAGTGGGCTTAGGAAACAAAATTGAAATAATGGCTGTATCACAAGATTATTTTGCAAATTTAAAAAAAAATTGTTTTATAATCGAAACCTGAATTAAAACACAGAAATGTTATTTCTTCCTCTGCACTTGTATAACTTAAAAAGGAAAAAAAAAAAAAAAAGACTAGATGGTATCTAGAATAAACTCAAGTTCTGTGAAACTAATACAGAAAGCATGTTTGTGTGTTTATCTTTTTACTTTTAGCAAAAGCAGTTGGAAAGTAGTACTGGTCTAAGAGGATGCCATATGTCTCAATTTTAAATAGTATGTAATTAACAGCTACCTATGTGAGTCAATATTTTTTAAAGAATCTATGCTGTTTATTTTTTCAGGTGCAGTTCAGAAAAACATAATTATATATTAGAGGTCTAGAAATATTAGGACTTGTAAATTAGGTAGTTCTTTACCCTTTCTGACAAATATTCCTGGTCATCATCTATTTCTCTGTATGTATATTTCCTGAAGCTTTGCTTTCTTCAGAAGATGTCTGCTTGATAAATTAATCTTTATCCTTGTTAAGGATCATATCTTCCACAGTTCAAGGCTGTGACTTGTGCTTATCACTTTTTGAATTGTATACCTCTGAATCATCTGGTAGTACTAAATTTGATCTATGCAGTTACTGGTAAAGTACAAAGAGCATGATATAGAAATCATAAAAAGTTGCATGTCAGACATGTTTGCAGTACTTGATCTTTGTATTTCACTGACTTTTTTCTTGCTCCAGGTGTGTGGTTTTTTTTTTTTTTTTTTTTTTTTTTATTTTCAAAAACAGAGAATTACTAAGAATGGAGGAATAGTAGGGAAATGAGGAGACAGAGATAAATCCCTATACTGCTGATGTCATTGTTAACTCACAAAGCTGGGGAAGCAAATCAAGGGCAGTCTAATTCCTGTTGTGCTTCACTGATGCTAAGTCTCAGTAAAGGTCTGTGTAACCCTATATCTTGTCCCGAAGAGTGGCCAAAGGTGCTTGAGGATAATATGTTAAGGATGATCTTCCCTTGACTTCTGAGCTAGTGTTTGCAATGAAAGTCTGCTGTTTTTGAGGAAGTAATTCCTTAAAGGAGGGAGGAGCTGCAGTAGCTTTAGATCATTTCAGATGAGACACTGGGAATTGTAGTATGTAGCTCTTAACCGTTGAGGTATTTCTAATTCTGTCAAACCAGCTGTGGCGGAGATTTTTGGCTCCTCTCATTTATCTGGGATAGACTTTGCTCCTTCAGGAGAGGGAATCAGTCCTAAGATGCTGTGGTCTGACTTCTGATAACCCCTAATATTTAGGGAGTAGAGATGAGATTAGTAATTTTGTAGACTCCACCGCAATGACTTTGTCCCAAAGCTGGCCACCATTCCTCCCAGAAAGGGTAAGTGTCTCTTCTGTGGCCCAAAGGAGATCTTGATCCCTTGTATGTACATTTTGAACAGTAAGCAGTAACATGCCTCTCCCAGTTGCTTCAAGAAAGTGTATTTTGTGGCTGTTTGAAATCCCTTTGGTGTTTTTTGTTTGCTTGTTTTTTTCCTCTGAATTCATGGCTAGAGGATTTTAAGAAAAATAAAATAAATTAAAAAGAGAAATCCTTACTACCTACTGTTCTTTTATTTTTTTCCAGTTGCACTATTTTTGGACTATGTTCATTAGTTAGTACATTTACCGAGCTGTTGGTTGGTCTGTTAGCTAGTCTTTGTTCTGAGAATATTCCTGGATACGTGATTGGAAAGAGAAGGGGATAAAGTTATCTTTTTTCTTATGTGGGATGACTTTCTTACAAACCCTTAAGTTCTGTACAAGCTTTTTTCTCCTTTATTTTTTCTTAAACTGCTTGAATTCATCCATTATAGCGTATTTCAGGCAATCTGTTAGGAAAAGGGATTTGCTTTAATAATGTAGGTCAGTGGAAATGGTTATAAACTTGCTTTGGTGTTTTTCATCTTACAACTTTTGAACCCTATGGGTGATACAACATTAGAAATCAACTGCAGATGTCTGCTTTTTGCCTAGAGGAATCTTCCAAAACCTCTGAAATAGATGGTTTTGTCTTCTAAAATAAATTACTGGTAGGATACTCCAGGAGTCCACAAATTCTCTTCTCAGTTGTCAGTTGATCAGTGTTAGCTCTTTGGCTAGCTCACGGTGGTTTTTTTCCTCCCTGTTTAATCCTAATATCTTCTGTCAGTTCATTCATCTTGCCAAAGCTGCTTTTTTTATCTCCAGGGATAAAGTTATGAAGAGTTTGCTTGCTGGAGAAGTTGTATTGTGTTAGGGTTTTGTGGGTGGTTTGATTGTTTTGTCGTTGTAGTGTCCCCCCCCACCCCCGTTGTGGTTTCCCCTTGACCTTGTGAAAAAGGATACACCTACAGAACACCTACAGAAAGAGATACCATTAGGAAACTATTAAAATTTAAGAGGAAGGGGCAACTTTCTGCTAGGATCAATTTTTATGTGTGATGTTTGGCTAAATCAAAGCAGCTGCTAGAAAGCAGTATCAATCACAAAGGTTTTTGCTTTCTTTTTCTCCTTTGTGTGTGTGTTTGTGTGGTTTTTGGTTTTATTTTTTAGTGACAGTGGTATACCACCAGAAAGTGACCTCTGTTTTTAGTAAACAGTTTTTACTATTCCCTCCAAATTGTTTGTTGGCAGTTGAGTGGTTTACCTCAAAAACTAGCAGTAGGAAAGAATTTATTCAGGTGACTGTCAGAGGAGTTGTTCTCTGTCCCAGGATTCTATTTCCAAAATTACAGCTTGGTCAGCATATAATCAGTTTTGAAGCTGTCCATAACTGGATGAATCCTACAATTTATTTATTTACTTATTGCATTTTAAATTTAGAAATAGCTTTTTTTTGTCACAGTTTTAAAACAGAAGTGCTGGTGTAACATGAACTATTAAAATGCAGTTTTGCAAAGTGGTTAAGTAATCCGTCATAATGTGGTTAAGTAATCTTTCATAAGTAGGATCCTGACTTTATTTTAAATGTCATTATAATGTATTTAGTATTTTCAGATGCAGTAGATACATGTATCTGTATCCAGTAATTACATCAAATTTTGACACAACGTTTTTGAAACCAAACATTTAAATTTGTGGCTTAATCTCTTATCAGAAGATAAAGTAGCATTAGGTTTCATGGTTGCAAACCAGTAAAGCTGATGCAATTGACTAGCCTGAGCCATGGATGTAAAAAAGATTGCTCATGTGAATACAGTTAGGCCCATAAATCTGGGGAAAATCAAGGCCTAGGTGTGCAGCTTCAGTGAACACTGAGTAGAAACAAATCCTTTGTGTGTTGCTGAAGTTAGTGTTCCAATTTGCTGATTAAAAGTGACTTTTAAGTGTTTCTTTAACATATTAATTTGTATATGCTATTATATTCAGTGTCACAAAAGGAAGTTATCATTTTCAAAATAATCTTAGAATCAGATAAGGTGTAGGTGAGTTTTGTTTGCTTGTTTTGTTTTTGTTTTTAATAAAGGTATTACAGCAGTGATTTGTACTTACCCTCTTGATATGGTTAGAGTTCGTCTGGCGTTCCAAGTAAAAGGGGAACACAAGTACATGGGAATTATCCATGCATTCAAGATGATTTACACCAAGGTATTTTTTCTTTTAATCTTTAGTCCTGTCAAAGAAAAATACGCTCTTTTAAGGAATGTTGCACTCCATTGAAAATGGTGGCTTGGTGGAAAATAACATGACTTCATTGAGTGCACAGTGACTTTTTTTCATGTAAAAATATCCAGATGCTTCCTTCTGCTTAGGCTGCTAAGATGTAGCTAAGATTTACGTGAGCAGGACGTCCAAAACAGCACAGAAGTTGCTTTTCAAGGACGAGTAGTAATGATACAATAAAATTTGGGGAGGAGGGGATATGTATAATGCAGAAATATCTCCTAGATTATCAGGTTGGATGTAGATTTTTATTTCCCCCCCCCCCCCTTCATTTTCACTTCTTTATTTCCTATGGAGCCAGGGAGTCGTCCCCTTAATTCTACAGGCAAAAGAAATGGCACTTGGTGTTAGCTCCTTGGTTCTAGATGATTCTAGTCAGATTGCTGTCATGTGACTCTGTATGAACAGTCATATAACTTAAGACATTTGTTGTATTTCTTGCCACAAATGTACGTATTTTTCTTTCAAAGGAAGGTGGCTTTAGGGGGTTCTACAGAGGGCTGATGCCAACTGTTGTAGGAATGGCTCCATATGCGGGTAAGTTAAAACCAGAACGTGGCACTCCTTCAGCAGTTGTGTGCTACTAAATTTGCATAACGTATTTGCACAGTTAGCTTCTGTTAAAATTGAGTATTCTGGTTTTTACTGCATGGAGAGGGGAAGCCAGTAGAAGTGTTTGCAACTCTTGAATCTTAATCTAGAATTGATCAGTGTGCTAAAGCATCTTCAATAGGCAAAGCCTAGCTTTTCTGAAACTTGGACTTGAGAGGGAGAGAGGTAAAGTAGTGGTCTTTGTCTCCTGCTTAACGCGTGTAGTATGTTTCTCTCAAATAGGTAGATCATGAGACTAGAGTGGTCTATAGATGGAGACTTTAAGCCAATTGGCTCCATCTCCTGGTCACTTATATGTAAACACACCAGTTAAAGCAGTGGGTGACATGGGATGGAGGAACATTAGAAGTGCTCAGTTAGATTACGCTCTTCTTTGAAAGATAAGAGATGTCTTTCAGCTAGAAAGATCTTAGCAGTTAGTCTTAGCAATACAACAATTTAAAACCCACAGTCTAGCTTGTGTAAAGCATTCTTTTAACGTGAGTTATAAACACTAATTACATGTTACTGTAGAAGTTCAAAATATTACTTGTTTCCTTCTGCCTAAACTTTTAAAAGAATTGGGAAATGTTTTCATTTTGTAATTGCAGCTTTGTTTATGGTGATGCATTGACAAATAGTTGTTGTGGTTTTTTAATGTAAGTACATAAAAATTAAATTTCCTTGTAGGTTTTTCATTTTTTACCTTTGGTACCTTAAAGAGCATTGGACTTGCTCAAGCACCTAACTGGCTTGGACGGCCTTCGTTAGATAATCCTGATGTCCTAGTTTTGAAAACACATGTAAATCTGCTGTGTGGTGGCATAGCTGGAGCAATAGCTCAGACGATATCGTAAGTTTGGGATTTGTTTGGATTGGGTATTTATTTATTTTTCTTCTATGTAGCTGTTCATGCTAAAGAAACTCATCTGAGGATGTGATTTTATCTAAGTCATTAGATTTTTAAATTGGGTCTATCAGTCACTCGAATTCAGTTATTTCCTATTGTTTCATTTACTAAATATCTATTTAATCTTTAAAGGTATATGTAGAGTCAGTTACATTCAGATAAATCTCTTAAATTCAGTTGGAATCTTGCTTAAGCTATGACATTTTTACCATGAACATAATTTGCATAATTTTATTATTTCAATTTATTTTCAAAACAATGTAACCTGTGAAGCTGTAGAAATAAAAAGAAGAAACAAGCCTTAGATATTGTATTTGGCATTAATCTTATTACTTTGCCTGCTTTCTCCACTTTCATGCTGTCCTTGTCATACTTAATTTTATCCATAAAATAAATTAATGGATTTGTGGTGTCAGTTTTTCACTAAATCACTGCCTGGCAAATATTATTTTCTGTTAATCCTTAAACTGTTAATTTTATTTTTGATTCAGGTGTCTTCTCTCTCCAGTGCTTTACAGACTGGTTTATGCTCTCATCTTATCTTCATGTGTCTTCCTTACTTGTGCCAAATGGAATATATTAAGAGATCTGATTTGCTGGGTTTGGGTGTATAGGGCAAGTGTCCCTTTTTTTGGAAGAACTTTCAGCTGTGTTGAGAATCTGAGCTGGGTTCCTGACTCACTGAAAAGGGAGCTTGGATATTGCACATGGACTTCTTTTTATTCCTTTTTTTTTTTTTTTTTTTTTTTTTAAAGCAATATTCATATAGTCATCACACACCTGGTTGAACTGCTGTTCAAATAATCTCCTCTGTAGATATCCCCTTGATGTGACTCGTAGGCGAATGCAGTTAGGAGCAGTTCTCCCAGACTCTGAGAAGTGTCTGTAAGTATTTTCTTTTCATCCATAGTAACTGAATTCTTAGATGTCTAAGGGAAGTTCTTAGTTTTCAAGTTAAGAAATTAAATACACTCCAACTACTATGTTATTAACTTTTTAATTCTTTTAATGAGTAAGTTTTTCACAAAAACAAAAGCTGCCATTATCACTCTGGAGTTAAAAAAATAAACCAAACCAAAACTGAAATCACAACGGCACTTTCAGTAGTATTGTGCTTGTGTCAGTAACGTACGTTTTTTGTATTTTAACTCAACTTGCAATGTCTCTATTATTAGCAGGATCCCTGAGAGAGAGACTGCATCCTTCTAGTGAAATTAAATGTTTCTAAGTGTTTGTTTTTTTTTTTTTTTTTCTAAATGGTGCACAATCTGTTCCATGAGATGATTTTGAATAATACTGCTTTATTTGGCCTTTTTTGCACTTATGGCAGTAGCTGGTGTTCCAGAAGTGGAAATATAATATCCTTAAAATCATAGTATTAAATCAGCTTTCATCATGAAAAACTTCTTGAATTTCAAGTTGTCTCAACCCAGTTCAATTCCAGGACAGTTTTTATCTGGGTTCCTCTCAATCTTGAGGAATTGTGTATGTCTGAATCCAGAGTGATTCAGTGTGAACTTCCTGCGTGTCAAATTGGATCTAACCGACAGCAATCTTAGTAATCTTTCATAAGTAACCTAGTTGTTGCTTACTGTGAAAGTTGCTGTTCTCTTTTCCTGAGCAGCATTTTTTTTGCTTGGCTGTTTTTCACTCCAGGGATTTTTAAAATAAAAATGTGTTAATTGTTCTCATAAGTTCACGTTCTGTTTTTGTGAACACTACTTTTACAGACATCAGGCTTCCCAGTTTAACAATATTGTGACCGTGTTCAGAGAGAGCAGTGCCTTGCAGGAGAGTAGAGACGCATCTTTAGAGGATGAGAGAATAAAACAAGTAGGATATCTTGAAGCTTTTAGGTGTATTGAAGATGTTCTCAAAGAGCCACATCTGTAATAGCTTGGAAATACTGAGCATCTTACAGATTTTTACATTGTTTTCCATTTAATGTCCATTTGCTCAGTTTCAATGTAAGTATGTGAGGAAAATTGTTCTCCTTGCCATATACACTGCAATTCTATTTTTAATAAGGTTAAATGCTATATACTTAACAGAAATTTTAGCATTTCTCTTTTGAGAAATTTCTAGGCCTTCGTCACAGGGGAGGAAGGTACACACATGTGAGATGTCTAACACAGAGATAAATGCTATATGCAGAGCTTTAGAAGGACAGGTTGTATGATTGAGTGCTCAAATGAATGGGATACAAGCCTAAATGCGTATCTGTAATGCAAGAAGTCTGTGCTACATTAATCAAATTGTTTCTGTTACTCTGTGTTACATTTGTAAGAACAATTGATGCTTCTCAGCTTCTTCCTGACAGATAGGCAACAGAATATGCATAGCCATTCTGGCATGAAATGTCTTAGTATGTCTTTTAAAGTGGGTGTTTTCAGAGTGAAATTTTTTACGTGGGATTGCACAGTCCTCTTTCCAATTAGCGGCTCTTGTGCCCAAGTTTCCTGCAGAAGCTCAGACTGTCTTCCGAATCCTAAAAAGATGATCACGCTTTGCTATACATATGTAATCCCATGGGAGTTTTCTCCATAGATCTCTTAGGAACAAGTAAAACAAGTGTCTTGTATTTAAATTAAAAGATTTTTAACTATTGATATAAGTTCTTATTTTTTTTCCAGTACAATGGTGGAGACACTGAAATACGTGTATCAACAACATGGAATCCGAAGAGGATTATACCGTGGTTTATCTCTAAATTATATACGTTGTATTCCTTCCCAGGCTGTGGCTTTTACCACATATGAACTTATGAAACAATTCTTGCACCTCAACTAATTTTTTTTTTTTTCCAGAAGACTTTCCTGTAAAATAACACTATCAGTTCTCAAATTATATTGGTGACTAAATTACTTGAAGATAAAAGCTATTTGTTACTGTGCAACTGCTGCTGTCTGACATTTTCATTTGCCAAAATGTGGTTATTTTCTGGTTTAACTCCAGGAAGACAGATCAAAATAAACATTAATTAGCTATAAACATTTTTTTTTGTACTTTTGTTCTAGGCTTTTTGTTCTAGGCTTCAGTAGATTAATGTTAAGAATTACACAATTTTAAAATTATACCCCCTTTTTATATGATTTCAAGCTGTTAGTTATTTAGCTTATCACCATTACAGGAGTTACACACATGGTTATATTGCTTTTTAAGCTAGTAGTTAGACATCTGTTCTTCAAAACCTAATCTGAATAAACTGATTTGAACAAAATGCAGTGATTTTCATATTTGGGTTACTTGCAGCTCTGTAGAAACTGAACTCAACAGAACACAATTTAAGCATCTTTTTTTTTTTTTTTTTGTACAAGTTTTTGTAGAAAAGAACAATGCATATATCTTCAGAGTGGTACACATGAAGGTCTCTAACTATTTCAATAAAAAATTGCAAGACATATTTAACAGTATTAGAAACATTGCAATTTGGAAGCCAGTTTCTTGGCATACATTCTATTTTTAACAAAAAAAAAAAATTCTACAGAAATCAAATTGGGAGAACTTTTACAGTGACAAGTGCTAGAAAAGAGTTAAGGCAGTTAGTATAGGCCTAATTTTACAAGGCATTTCTGTACTTTTTCTGTGAAGATGAATGTTCTCTATTCAGTTTATTTGAAGGCTGAGTATTTTATGTACTTTCCAGTACTAGCTCATGTAAACAGATTTGTCCCTACCTTAAAACATGGTGACAAACAAGACTGCATGCTGCTGTATTTACTTAGGCACATGGACCATATTCAACCTCTCGTGCAAGAAAAGAAAATGAAGAGTGTACTGGAGTCTGTAGATGTGTATATGTACTGTTTTTGAAGTATGGTACGCAATAGACTATTACATGGTCCCTCTGCAATTCCTTTTGTAGAGGGAATTATTTTCCAGGCTTGTGTATACATTATCTGCATTGGTACTCTTGATTTTACTCACTTGATTCAGGAAAACTGTAAAGCGTTTACTTGAAGTGATGCAAGTTTATTTACTGTAAATATTTCAGCACTCTTTTAAGAATTGGTAATGGTTAAGTGGTGGATGGTAAGGTTAACTTGTGTAATTTTGACAAATATGACAAACTGGATTTTGAGTTATGTATTCAATACCAACTTTTGTGGCTCAATTCTTATTTATTTTTTTTCCCAGTTCCTTAAAATTATGTATTTCTTTGATATTTAACAATGTAGTTATGGACTGAGAATGAGATGCATTTGAATTTATTTTATTAAAAACTTTGAACTAATGTCTTTCTGTGATTTTTGTGTCACACCCAAAAAGAATGCCTGTTTCTGGAATTATCTGTATGTTTAACCTTGTAGGGAAACCTGCGTAATGCTGTAATTCTTAGTTAAGAGACAACAAATAACATTTTTTCATCTGATCTTCAGTTTCACTTCAATGAAAACTAACCAGTGTCACAGTGAATTTTTGTCTTTTAAAGTCCTTGCAGTAGAGTTAAATTCTCTGTGTTTAAAGGAGGAAAAAAAAAATTAAAATAAGTGCCATTTTCCTTTCTTGTATTCTTTTACACTGAGCATGTAAGCATCTTCTCAGGTGTCAGTTCTTTGCTATGTTAATGCTGTTAAGGATGTTTAAATTTAGAGTTTTACATCTCAGTTTTATTAAGGGATACATTTGAGGAACTCAAATAGGTTTGAGCTGTGTCATGACAAGTTATAGTTCTTATGCAGAATAAAACAGAATCCAGCATATTCACTTGAGATGAAGAGAGTAAAACTATGCCCTAAATAATTGAGTTGGATATGGAATGTGAAAAATAGAGTTATTGGATGAAACTGCTGTTTTTTTAGGATTAGCTGTTCAAAGTAAAATTTGAAAATATGAATATTTTTAAATTTGGAAGTATTTTAATACTTTTGAACAAGGTCTATGAAAGAGAAATACTTTTGTCCAGGGGCTAGATGGGAGGAGACTGGAGTTTCTAATTTTTTGTTTGTTTGTTATTAGATATATCTAACTCTGGAAAGGTTATTCGAGTATTTCTTATTCAGTTAGAAATTCATACAGAATTTATTTAGAATATCTGTCTACCACAATGAAAACATAGGACTTAATTGTAAACCCTCTTTCTTTCTCCTCTGATGACAGCCCTATGAAAACAGGGTTTATTTGTATTTTGAAGCAGTGAGGGATTTATTCCCTTGTTTGTGTGTTGTTTTTTTCTCCTGTCTATCTCTTCATTATCTTCAGTGTACTGCACAAACAACATCTAATTTCAGCCAGTAAAAAGTACAAGATTAGGCCCCAGCCAAGCTCATTTCTCTGCCTTAATCATATACTTTCTAATTATTTTTTTTCTTTACTTTTTCAGCAGATGTAAAGGGCCTGAATATCTATAGTTATATAAATTTATAGGAAATAAAGATGATAATCTCATAACTAATTGTTCTAACCAATGTTTATTTTTGTGAAGAACTGGTTATTTAGCTGTGGATAATATTTTTAAATTCTGTTAAATTCTATTTCCAATACTCTGACATAAAAGTAGAAAACAAAGCCTCATTTTAGGACTCCTTCAGATGAGTCCTGTACAGACTTATCCATGATACATCTTGAACATCTGTCTCAGGTTTTGTTTCCAGTGATTAAATATTTTGTCTTTAAAATAAACTGCACATTTCATCTCCCCATTCTTACAATTGGAAAAGTTGTCTGCTGTAGCTAGGGCATTCACCTATGACCAGTATTGCCATTTGCAGTCATTAAACAGAAAAGTTTCACGTATTTGAACCATATTTTTACACTGATGAAGGCTAATGTCTCATTTCATTACTAATATTCTCCAGGTGTTTTTGTTGCTCATTTAAATGAGCTGAGACCTCATGGTAGACAAATCCTATTGACACTTTACATTCTTCCTCTCCTTCCCTGATAAAGGAGTGTGCAAAACACTGGGCATAAGCCTTCTTTTATGTTTGTAACTCAGAGAAAAAAAAAAAAAATTAAATTCAGGAAAGTGTAAAAGAAAAGATCTCTGTGCTTGGTCCTTAACCGTGTGTTTTTTCTAGCCCTTTAGTGTGAGTCTGATCACCTCCAAGATCTCTGCTTGGGTGATGTGAATGACAGACTGTCCCTGGGCATACTTAAGAGTAGATCCCAGGATGCTTCAGGATGGTCTGAGTTAGCTTGCCTGAACTCTCCCTCTCCTTTCCACTCCCCTTGGCAGGATCTGACCTGCTCTTATTACAGTGCTTGGTCGCGTAGTAAATCAGTTCAGGAAGGTGATGGCTTTCCTTGCAGTTAATTTGTACTGCTATTTAACTGCACTGTTGGGAGCTGTTTAACATTTTGCCTCATCCAGGGTGGATGGACTAGTTACCACAGTGCTTCCACTGATCTGATGAGAGGTTAACCCACCAAAAGAAATGAATATATTATTTACATCACCTTACTGAAGCAGCTCACACTGGGGCTGCACACTTGCCAGATTTGATGCAAAATTAATTCCTGATTTAGCTTTAGGAATAAACTTCCCCCCCCCTGGAGTGGCAGCAGGGGAGTATTTGCTGAGTCAGTTTCTGGAGAAGACAGAGCTGTAGGTTCCCCTTACAGCTTTCTGATTAAATCTGTGGCCTAAAAAATGAAGGCATATCTACATTAACTGTAATTACAGCTAGCTCTCTTCCTGTTTTGTCACAGGACAGGAAGGATTAAATTTAATTATCCTATGATAATTTTTTTTACAATAAATTATTGAATTCGCACAGTTCAACCTTGGAGAATGCTGATGCATCTTAAAAGAGTATGAACATCCCTACCAAACCACTCATGCCAGAAAATTAAAGGAGCTACAGTCTGAGCACTTTGGTGAAACTTTTGGCACTAAAGTTTGTTATTTTTCTGGATTTCACAGACTCTTCATAGAGATTCCTGAGTCTGCTTGGATTTTAGCTTTAAAAAATAAAAAATAAAAAAAAAAAGTACATTTTGTACTTTTGTAACGTATTTCTTTTTTAGTATTTGAGAGATGTATGGGAAATGTGAAAGACTACAGAACACAAGGTTATCAAGTGTACAAAGTACTTACGTAATCTTACCAAATGATGTGACTGTGCACTTAATAATATGGACACATAACTTTTAAATTACAAGGAAGTTCCGCAGGGGAAAGCAACATTAATATAGTTTACTGCATGTACTTCAGGACTATCTGAAAGAAAAGGAAAAGTAATTTATTAGTGTTCTCACCTTTTATAAATTAAGCTTTGATTCTTCTGTTGGGCTGTCTAACCATTAGCTAAACACTCCTCTTTGCAGGACTAGAGCCTCATACCGTTTCCCAGTTTTTGGCTACATTAAAGTAATAAAAGAACCAAGAAAATACATAATTTTCCTGATGTTTAAACTACAAAACAGACTTACTGGTATATTAGAAATAGAGTTAGTAACCTGTGTCCTTCGGTCTTTGCTGGAAGCTTCGGTCTTTGCTCAGACTTTGAATGCTTTGCTGAAGTAGTGGTTTTGCAGGGGAAAAAAAAAAAAAAAAAAGCACGGGGGGAAGGAAGGAAGGAAGGAAGGAAGGAAAGAAACCTGTGTATCTGAAACTTCTGTATCACCTCAGAAAGTCTGTCAGCGAACAGCGTGGAATGTAGCGAGATCTTATTACGGAAAAAGTTGGACGCTGGTTGAGATTCATCAGTAACCAGCTGGGAGCGAAAGGTACGTCTAGTTTTGGCTCACGCTATTGCACTGGTGTGAGAAGAGGGGCTGCGGTAGAAATACCACCCTCGCCAGCCCCGGCGTAGCCGCCTCAAGGGCGCGGGAACCTCCCTGGTGGCGGCGGGCACTGCTGCGCGCCGCCTCGCGCCACCAACACCCTACGCCCGCGCGCGGGAAGCGCGCGCCCCGCCCAAGCGGAGAACCACCCTCTCCGCTCCTCCCATTGGCTGCGCTAAGTTCTCAGCCAGCCAGGGGCCGAGCTGGGAGGGGCGAGGCTTCCCCCGGAGGCGGGAAGTGCGGCTGTAGTGCGCGTGCGCCTCGGCGGGCGGTAGCGTTTTGGGGGGTTGGTCGCAGGCCTGGAGGGGGTTCTGTCTTTACCTGTCACTTCCCCTTGGGGCTGCGTAGCCGAAGGGGGGTTGGGGGGGGAGAACCGTGCGCGGCAGAGAAGCTGCTCATGGCGGAGAGGTAGTAGCCGAGTCGGGGGAAGGATGCGTTGGGCGGAGACTGCGGCGAGGGCGGGGGGTTTGAAAATTAATTTCGCGCTCTTACGGCTCCGGGCGCTTGAAAGGGGGAAGGGGCCGTGAGGGCAGCGGGAGCGCGGGTGGGGGGCACAGGCCTTTCCTGGGGGTGGGGGACAGCTCGGTCTGCCTGGAACAGCAGCTGAGGGGAATCCTCTGCTGCTGAACGAGTAGCCGGTGTTTGCGGCCGGGAGGACCCTGGCGTGAGCTCCGCTTTTGCCTGCGGCCCGCAGCTCTTGTAGGCAACGTTCTGGCAGAGCGGCTGACCTGACTTCGGCTCTAGCCGAAGTTTTGACCACTGGCCCGATGAAATTAACCTTGAATATCAGTTTTCTAGTTATCTTTGTATTAATCTTGGAGGAAGAAGTTAGTTCCCTGTGCTTGATGTACGTAGGTGCTTGTGGTAATTCTTATCTGCCTTGTATTCAAAGAGATAGAAGCTTTGTCATAAGCATAGGGCTGCAGTTTGCTTATAACTAACTTCTAAATAAATACGAATAAGTGGATGCCACAAGGAAGTGCTAGCTGCAATAAATAGTAACTTATTAATACTTAGCTCACCTTTATGTCTCCTATATTCAAATGCTTGTCTTTCATTCCTGTCATCCAAAAAGACAATGTGAAAATGTTGCCAGGGAGATTTCCTACACGCTATCTGCATAGAACTAAAAAAAACCACACTAAAGATATATAAAAATAGAAGAGGGTTAAGCTTGGGTTTATACTTGAAGCTCTCCCTCTTCATATACATCAGTTGGCTGTTTTCACATAGTGTCATGTCTTTGTGTTCATGCATTTTCGCTTTAGTTTTCAGAAGAAAGTGACTGACTGCTCTGACCCAATACTTAGGAATGGGTTGAACAACAGATACCAGGTGTTGGAAGTCAGCGTTATGCAAATAAATGGAAGTGACCCTGAGAAACACTTGACAATTACGTCATCTCAGTCACTGGAAGATACAGAACTGTGCATTCTTCGGAATGGCTGGTAATTAATTCAAGAAATGTAGATGTCTGAAAAAAGGGTGAAATACTGGATTATTAAGTCAATTTTCCTTGTGTTGCCTTTGAGATAAGTTTTACTGTCTTAAAAGTGATAGGAAATCCTGAAACAACATTTATCTAACATCATAATATTAAGAGATTGGTGTAATCATAGAAAGATAGGGGTTGGAAGGGACTTCTGGAGACCATCAAGTCCAACCACCCTGCCAGAGCAGGGTCACCCAGGGTAGCCCACCCAGGAACAGATCCAGGCGGGTTTGGAAAGTCTCCAGAGAAGGAGACTCCTCAACCTCCCTGGGCAGCCTGTTCCAGGCTCTGTCACCATCGCAGTGAAGGAGTTTTTCCTCATGTTGAGGTGGAACTTCTTGTATTCTAGCTTATGCTCATTATTCCTTGTCCTGTTACCCGGCACCATGGAAAAGAGACTGGACTCTTCTACTTGACGCCCACCCCTCAAACATTTATAGACATTTATAAGATCCCCTCTCAGCCTTCTTTTCTCAAGACTAAACAGCCCCGGTTCCCTCAGCCTTGCTTCATAGGAGAGATGTTCCAAGTCCCTTCATCATCCTCATAGCACTCCATTGGACTCTCTCTAGTATTGCCCTGTCTCTCTTGAATTGGGGAGCCCAGAACTGGATACAGTGTTCCAGGTGTGGTCTCACCAGGGCAGAGTAGAGGGGGAGAACCTCCCTAGATCTGCTGGACACAGTTTTCTTAATACACTCCGGGATACCATTGGCCCCCTTTGCCACAAGGGCACGTTGCTGTCCCACAGATGACTTGCTATCCACTAGAACTCCAAGGTCTTTCTCCATGGAGCTGCTTTGCAGCAGGACGACCCCTAATCTGTGCTGGTGCCTGATGTTCTTCCCCAGATGCAGGACTCTACACTTATCCTTACTGAACTCCATGAGGTTCACCTTAACCCAGCTCTCTAGATTATATGAATAGATAGAAATCTTGAGAGAATTGATGTCATATAACTTGACTTGAGTGAATATTGCTACTTTAAGGTTTTAATTTTTCATTGTACTAACAAGCAGCAAGACGGTAAGCTCTAAGCAGGCTGTTTTGCCTGAGTGTTGTCTTGCAACAATCAGAAGTGTTCTTCTAAATTATATATTGTCGTTGTGCGTATTACCGTACAAAGCTATAGCTGTAAAACTATAGTTTCTATAGTCTATTAAAATTGTCTTAGCTTGAGCTCTACTGCAATTTTTTTCAAGTAAGGAGAGGATTCTAATTTAGGTGTTTGCATTGTGTGGTGTGTCAGAAGAGAGACTAGCTTAGTCTTTTGAAGTGAAATGCTTTTAATTTTCTGTGCAAGTCTGAAAGATGGGTGAAATGTGTCCATTTCTTGAAGGAAAAAATACAGAAAAGTTCTTGAACCTTGAAATTTCAAAATCAATAAAAATGTTTAGATTTTACTGAGCTTCTGAAGTAGTATTGTTAAGTAAAAAGGTAGATCTCGTGTAATGAAAAAATAGTATGCCAGTGTAAACATAATTATACTGAAGTGGCTTAGTACATGGATCTGGACTGACTTGAAGTCAGCGGGATTTCCGTACATTCAGGCTGTCCTGATGCATGATCCAGTACTCAAAATTATCAGAGTTCTGTCAGTAAAAATTCCTTTATTCACTTTCAGAATATATTTAGGCTAGCTGAAGAATCACATTAACCTCCTGTTTCAAAGTACATTGAATCTGATATATAAATGCATGATTTCTAATACATTGTGTCTATAGCTTGCAAATGGTTGTTCAAATGTGTTACATTACAGGGAGTCTGTTCCAGTTGTTCCAGGAGACATCATTAATTTAGAAGGGGAGTGTACTTCTGGTACCTGGGTCATAAACGAAAAGTCTGGATACCTGGTTCTTTACCCAGATCTGCTGCTTTCTGGCACTATGATATCAAATAGTATTCGATGTATGAGAAGAGCAGTGCTGAGTGAGAGGTTCAGGGTAAGTGTTAATTCCAGAGCATCAAGCATATTAATGGGCTATGTTTCCATTGAAACTGGTGGTTTAGTGAAATACTCATACTGGCTGAGATGCTCTATTACAGGCTGTGATTATTAGCTATTCATAATGTTTACAACATAGAATAACTTAGAATGGAAATTCTGTCTGTCGTTGAACTTCTAGTATTTTGGGGGAATCGCGGGTGAAATAATCCTGTGTTCTTAATAGAGATAATGGGACAAAGTAGTAGTCTTCCCACCTAAAATTTGAGCCACTTCTTTGATAATCTCTTGCCACATTTTATGTATATGTGAATCCTTTGCGAGGGATGTGCCTCTTGGCCAAGTGTGGTTATGTTTTCACATGGTTAACAAGTCAAAAGCTGAAAAAAACCCCAAAACAACCCAACAAAACCAAGTCAATTCACTTAAGAATTGCTGTCGACTAACTCTGGATTCTGAATCCAGCTGCTGGAACTTCTAAAGAGGAAAGGCTTCTTGTGGTACTGTCCTTGCTGATGCATGGATGGCAGAGATGTAATGGCTGCCATTTTCAGCTGAGGAGAAGTTCCAGATGCAGTAGGTGTATACATCCAAATGGGCAATGGAATCATAATGGAGTGGTAAACACGCTGGCTGGGAGCTTGTTACTGAAACAAAGTGATTAGGACTGTGGTGTCAGCCCTTCATGAAAGGACTAATGGGAATAAAGTAACCATTTGGAGGGGACGATGCACAGGGTCCTGCCTCTGGGTTCACACCACTCTCCAGTCATGAGCGCAACCCACGGGTGCCAGGTCTGTAAAAGATACCAGTAAGTATTTAAAGCACAGCGATTAGATTTCCAGTTTGGTGGAGATTCATGCAGAAGTCATAACTTACTACCACTTTCATTTCTTAAGAGTCTGTGCAGCCCAGTCCTGGTGATGGTTAGATGGGTTTCTCAGCCATTTTGGTGATACTTGGAATAATTTTGTTTGAGTTGGTAGCACAGAGGGAATTCAAAAACTACTCTCTGTAAGATTGTAAAGGTAAGTATTTGCATTAGGGAATACTGCTGTTAATACTGTCCACAGGCAAAACTTGCTCAAGATTGAATTTAACCTGTGCCTTTGTTTCTCACCTGTCAATCACACAGGGATTGTATCCTAACATTACCAGGGTTGGAATAAAAACGAGATCAAAAGGAATAGCAGAGACCTATTACAATTTGTCTGTTTTCATGGTTAGTTTTGAATAGATACGAGTGAGGTGAAAGCTCTCATCTCGCATTTGAATAAATGCAGTCTATCATGTGCAGCAAATAAAACCCAGGAATGTTATAGAAAAGTTGGCATCAAGTGAGCGTAAATCTTCATTTACATGTGTTCTCTAACATCTGTTGCAGGGCTCAGAGTCTGGTTCGCGCCAAACACTCATTGGTACAATTCTTCATGAAATTTTCCAGCAATCAGTAACTAACAATTTGGCACAAGAAAAAGTAGAACAACTAGCAAATAAAATTGTGTATGGACAAAAGTATCTCAAAGACATGTAAGTAGTGTTGCAGGTGTCTCATGTTTGGAAGGCAGAGCAGGAACGGTTGAATCAGCAGATAAAATTCTACTTTACAAAATACAGCACTAGTATTGGGAGAATGTTCTGCCAAATGACCTTGCTTAACGAAGCTTGGTTATCTTTTGAGGAAGATAGTTCCCTATTTCATAATGTAATTTAATTTGCCTTCCCTGCTGAGCTACTTCTATAATCTGAACTATGGTTCTAGAGTAACTTTCAGGCCAAGCAGGTTGAAATGTTTGTGCCTGTAACATTAGATTTCCACGCATCTCCCAAAGCTGAGTTAAATGTGATGAGTGCAATTAATTATCAATCTCAGGAGATGAACTAGAAACTTGTGACTGACCAAGCTTTGAGATGGCTGATGTTTTCATATTCTTTATCGGGTTACTTAATGGCGCAGTTGTTAGAGGACCTTTAACTGGCTTGTTTTTCTGCAAAGCTGATAGAAACGCTAGCCAAATAGTCAGTCTTCGTATTTCCATCAGAAAAAGGCAAGATTAATGGCTGTCAGTTTTAAGATTTTTATTGCAGATTTGATAAAAATCTAATTCAAGTAATGTAAAAAAAAATGGTTGCATTGAGAGTATTTTAAGTTGTATCTTGGGCAATGTCAGTATCTGTTAGGCCCAGACAAGCTGGGAGTTAAAATTGTAACAAGATTTATTACTCTATTTCTCTTATGAAGGTAGATATTTTGAATTGAGTGCTAAGGTTACTTAAAGGCTTTTGTGTCACTCTGGGCCTTTCTGCAACTGTTTTGCAATTCCTCTTTGCATATATAGGCTACTATTTGTTGGGATTGAAAAGGAAGTTGCCTAAGTCTGCTGGCTGTGGTCATTTGCACTTGTATGTATGAACTTTTGCGTACAAAACCCACTTGTATTTCTCTGTTACTGGAGAATAAGAGCATTCCAGTGAATGCCAGCACTGAATTCTGTAGTGCCGTAAGACTAGATTCTGTTTATGACTTTTCTGCTTTCTTGGGCGTTTGTAACAACTATAGAGGATCATGATTTCTTTACAATTACAATGGCTTGAACCCTGTCAAAATGTACGTGGAGAACACTTAGCAGATCAGAGTATTCAGATGAAAAGTAAATGGTCTTTAAAATTATTAATTTATTTTAAAAATGTTTTCAGTTTTGCATAAAGCATAGGAATAGCCATTTCTAAATGCATGAGTCTGGTACTCCTTTCTTGAAATCTGTTTTTGCTTCATCACATCTACTGTGCTGATGCTTTCATTGTGCTAAACATGTCCTTTCCAAAGTTACATCAGAAACCAATATAGTATAGATGTTCAGTTAGTTTTATGAGTAAATAGACCGAGTTGAATCTGAATGAATCTGCCACTCTCTACAATTTATAGATGTTTATTAAAACTTGACAGTTATTTCCATTAAGCTTGCTCCTACTTGAAGCAAACATCTTGTTTGTACCCGCAGCAGATCTAATATTTGTCTCCTTAATGTGCATGACTTTATTTTTTAGGTATCACTTAAATCTTCAACAAAAAGATATAATGCAGGAAGTGCAAGAGTATTTGCCATCGTTTTTTAAATGGACGGAAGACTTCATGCACAATCCAGCTAACCAAAATAAAATGCAACTAAAACTGTAAGAAGCCAGAATTAGAAGTTAAAACTGGTCAATGTTGTATATCTTGTTAGGGTCACTTTTAATTTTTAGGACAACGCGTTTTATGCAAATCTGTTCAGTGATATGGAGCTAATTCATGACTTTATTGCCAAAATAGCTAATCCTGAGCTGTGTATTTAGCTGCCTTTTGTGAGTAGTGGGGAAGACAGTAAAGCTAAGGGGAAACTAAAGTGTAAAAAAAAAAAAAAAAAAAAGAATAAAAAAAAAAATCTTACTGGTCTGAAAAATCCTTGTAAATGGTGTGGTACAAAGTAGAAATTGTAATTAGCAAAGCAAGCATGTCTGATCTACTGGCTAAGCTAGAAGTTAGTGTAAATATGTGGAAGACTACAAATTGGAATGTGATACTATTAATCAGGTGCAATTCTTCTGTAAGATAAGAGTTTTATTGGTGAAAAGGTGATTTTATTCAACTGCTGCTGAGCTTTTCTTGTCTCTGGCTTCTTGCTGTTAATTGTGATAGCCACAGGGTGTTAAATTTGCAGAGAAATGGCAGCAGGTCTGAGTAAAATCTGTATGCTACCTTCCGCTGTGTATCAGTAAATGTTTTGAAGAGATGTTTTAGAGTGTAGTTATTCAGAAAAGACTAAAGTATTAAAAACAGTTTAAGATTTTTTTTTTTTTTAAACTTTGGAATTTAGGTGAGTAGCAAAGCTATATGTCAATGTGCAATTTGAAGTAACCTCATATGATGCTTCCTCCATTAGTTGGAAGATAGTTTGACTGAGACTCAATGCACTTCTATTTCTGAAGTTAGTGCTTGAGGAGCACCCATCATACAAAAACGTTTAAATATTTAATTACAACACATTTTAATATTTAAGTATTATGAATTAAGGGAAATTATTATACTCTGACTTAATTTTTTTCCTAGGTCAAGTGATGAAAAAGGAGAAGATATCTCTTCTAAGATTGAGATTGTAGATATCTTGGACATTGAAGAGAATATCTGGTCTCCCAGGTTTGGGTTGAAGGGCAAGATTGATGTTACAGCCAGGGTGAAAATCCATCGCCAGTCTGGAGTACAGTCTAGGGTAATGCCGTTAGAGCTCAAGTCTGGCAAGGAATCTAACTCCATAGAGCACAGAAGTCAGGTACAAACCCCAAATGTCTAATTTCACTATCAGTTAGCTATGTATATTTTATTAGATGACCTATTCTCTTGTGGATGTGAAACACTATGTGGTATAATTCCTGGCATACCCAAAGTTGCTGATACAATGTAAAAGGGAACTGGGGAGGGAGGAGTTCATATATTTACTGCTTTCAAATGCACTTATAGGTTTTATCCTGAGATATCTGGTTTTTTAGTCTCCTCCTAATACATTTAAGTATTAGGTTGAGGCCATCTGCTTCAGGAATTAGCGTTGTACATCTTTCCAAAGAGCTGGCCTGATTTAGAGGTAGTAGCCTTCTTACAAGCTTTTGTTAAGGAACATGCCTTTTAGTCAAAAGGCTTGATTAGGTGCTTATTACTTGTGATAGCAATGGCTGCTTAACCACGTAAATTATGGGAAAACTAAATACAGCTTATGATGTATTTTGGTTTTAATACACTGTAATGAGTTTATGATGTTTGCAGGTTATTCTGTATACACTGATGAATTTAGAACGGAGAGTAGATCCTGAAGCTGGGTTTCTTCTTTATCTTAAAACTGGTACTATGTACCCTGTTTCTGGAGCTCATATGGACAGAAGAGGTAAAGTTGTTCCTCCTCCCCAGAACTTAGAGATGTATCACTTGTTATAATCTTACTAATTCCGACAAGATTATGTTAAAAACTTAATCCTTTTATTAATACTCTACCTGGACTTTTCTATATGGATAGTCACTTCTTACTGACTAAAAAGTTGATGGCTAGTTACTCAATTTAAAAAATTATTACAAAGAAACCTCAGACCATTGGCTTAGTTTGTTCTTTTCTTGACAGAATTAATGAAATTAAGAAACCACGTGGCCTTCTACTTAATGCACAGTACATCTAAACCTGCCATGGGAAGAGAGTATTCACAGCTTGCTGCTTTGCCTCCTGTAATTGATGACAGTCAAGCCTGTAAATATTGCTCCCAAATACACAATTGTTTTCTATACAGCAGGTAAAAAAAAAAATATTTTGACTTGTGTTTTTAAATGGTTGTAGCTTTTGATACTGTGATTTCATTTCTGTGATTTACAGTTTCTTATTTCTTTATTCGGGACTCTTGTACCCATACAGAATGCTCCACAAAGCCCACTGCAACTTCTATAGTGCAAGTTCCCGATCTCACAGAGCTGTAATGTGCTCAGGGATGCTTTCTGCAAGACAAAATCTGAGATAAATCTTGACAAAATACTTGATGATGATGACAGACTTCTGTCATGACCAAGTTAATAATAATTATGTTTTTTAAAAAGCTATATTCTTGCAACTCTTTGAAATGGGCAGTCTTTTGAAGCTGAATTATGGCTGGACACCTCCTCTTTTTACTGTGACCCCGTAGAAGTTTGTTTCCCCGTAGGGTATTGCACAAACTTTGCCATTACTCTGCCGAAGTGTTATCGCATCTCCTGTTGAAGAGAAGTCATGAGCAGATATTTCATAAACTTTCACAAAGTTACTGAATTGTTTTTAAAACTGTTAGAAGTTCGTCTTGTCCTTATGCTGCACAAAAGCTAGAACCAGAAGGGATGAAATGAGATGTTAGAACAGGAGAGTTTTTCTGATAATCTTATGTAAATATGTTGGATTGTGTTTTAAAATTGTAGTGTTAAAAGCGTGTGTTGGGGGAGTGATACGCTAGATATTTCACAACACCTAGTTTACAAAAAACATTACTTCTAATACTCAGTTGTTGCATCAGTAGGATTACTACTAGCTGGGTAGCTATTCCCTTCCGAATTAACTTTTTTCTTTGGTTGCATGTTAAATATGTGGTTGGATAATAACTATTGATACTTAGTTTTGAGATAAATTGATGAAGTCTGCTTGTGTATCAACTTTGCTAATCTCAATATAGTTATTCCTTTTTTTCAGACATATAAATTGATCACCTATCTAAATATGTACAATACTAACTTTGTAATGTCTTTAATTGGTCTTTGAGTTATGTCTTTTAATTAGTCTTTGACTAATTTATTGTCCTTAATTCAAAATTGTAGAGATGATGTAAAGTTACTTGTACAAGATTATTCACATGAACAAAGGATATAGATTCAACTTTAGTGATGATAGATTAGCTATCTGGTATGATACGGTATATATTTAGAGTTGCATTATTTACATGTAGATTTACAAGAAAAAAAGGTACAGATTCACTATTTTTTGTGTTTGGGTCTTCTCGTAGAGCCGTAGAAGAAAAAATGGCCAGTGTGTCTTTTCCTCCTGCTATGGTACCTGTTATTGAAAGAGAGACCCAGCACCTGAAACCCTCCCACTTAGAGTATTTCAGCCTGTGGTATCTGATGTTAACCTTGGAGCTGCAAAGTGGAGAGGGCAAAAAGGGATCTAAAAATATATGGATGATACCTTCTGTGGAAAGGTAAGATGTCATTTCTAACCTCATAGAAACAACACTTCCCTCAGTAACTGGAAGTGAGGTATTGTCAACTTGTGTTTTCACTGCAAGGAAAATGAGATGTTTTCTCGTGCTTGTAGGAATAGTCAAATACGCTACTTCGGTGTTTTTTGTTGTTGTTGTTGAGTCGCACAGAGGAAGCAGCAAACTGGAACCTCATTCTTCAGAAGCAAATGTGGTATAATTCTGTTCTGTTTATATGCCTGGGGGCTGAGGCTGGGTGCTGACTGCTGTGCATAGCACAGCTCACTGCACTGGCTTCCTGAGGGTTTGCTCGACAAACAATGATGTGTTTTGGAGAATACTCATATGAGTGGCTATGAACGTGGATAAAAGCAGGCAAAGGCCTCTTGTTGGCTGAAGTAGCGTGTTCTTGTAGATCACCTAGTCCAGCAGCTGTGGCAAATAGAATTGGTGGTTTATAGGCCCATATCAAGGCATCTGTCGAAGTGAAATGTGTCTGAGTTGTTTTAAGTGGAACAAGCAACTCCATAAGCAAATAGGTGACATCTTGGTGAAGTGGGTCCCTACACAGCAGTGTTTGTTTTTTTAACAGGGAACTATAGACAACTTTAGTCTAAATATTAGAGTCTGCTCTCAGAACGAGTACAAAGGTTATACATATTTTTATAATACTTTTCTGGTTAAAGTGATTATTGTAAAGTGACTGTTTAATCTTCCTGATTCTTTTGTGCGTTTTGGTTTGTGGCTTGATGGTTTAGTGGTTTTTTGTTTGGTTGTTGTTTTTTGGTATTTTGGTTTTGATGGTTGTGGATAATGTGGTTTTTTACTTGTGTGATTTTTTTTATTTTATGTTGTTTTATTTTATTTTACTATTTCTCATATTGAGAGGATTTTCATATTAAAATATATTTATTTTCCTACTATTTTCAGAGAGAAGGCTGGAGATTGTGTTGGAAACATGATCAGAGTTGATGAAGTGCAGGAAATTGCTGAGGGACAGTATCTACATTTTTTCCAACGTAGAAATGGTGTAATACCTGGAACAAACCTATTGGCTGGTGATCGAGTGGTTGTGAGTGGAGAGGAAAATGGTCTACTTGGTTTGGCCACTGGCTATGTTAGAGAAGTCAGTGTGACAACTGTCTCCTGTCTGTTGGGCAGGTAATAAACAAAATGAAAAATACCTCTTAGAAAACACTGTGATACTGGCTTCAGGAAGGAGACTTCTAGGTGTCTAAAAAGCTCTGACATGTTCAGACTCTTCTTGCTGGGCTTGGGAAGTACCCTTAGGGAATTCTCTTAGCTTGACTGAAAATGTCAATATTTGGTCAGTGTATATGCCTGCCTGTTTGGGTTGTTTGTATAAAAGCACGCTTGAAAACCTCATCTGCTTATGTCTCCAGGAGGAGACTATATGGATACAGTGATTACCGTGTTTCTATTTGCTGTCTTTAAATTTGGTTCTGATCAAGTTTTATTTAGATCAGTTAATAGTATGTTTCTTCTAGCTATTGCTTCACCCTGGGACCTCTGAAAGATATTTAGCACTTGGTAGTAAGAATTCAATCATCAACTCGCTGCTTGTAAACAGGATTATTTTGTCTGTGCTACTGTCATCCTTCAGGAATTTGTCAAAGCTCTCCAAGAACACCATATTTAGGTTGGATCATGAAGAAGGAGATTTTGGTATAGGAGTCCCCTTTGAAAACCTTTCTAAATTGATGAAAGATTGCCCCGTCAGGTATGAAAAATCAAACTAATTTCCCTCTTCCAATATTTTCAAATCAAGTTTCTCAACTGGCAACTCTTGTTTTATTTTTATTTTTTTAATTTTTATTTTTTAATCTACAGTGAAAGGCTCCGCAACTTAATAATTGACTTCCACAAACCACGTTTTATTCAGCATTTGAGCTCAGTCCTTCCTCCAGAAGCAAAGGAAACTGTTGCAAATATTTTAAGGGGTATGAAGTGTCTTTCCTGGAAATCTTCTGTTTAGTAGTATGTCTTCTGTGGCCAAAGCATTTATCACATTAAATATAAAGGCTTTTTCCTACTTTGGGTTCCAGCAGTAGTTTTCTGCCTAAAATTTACAAGCAAGTTCTTACCTTGCAAGTCTTCCTGTGATTAAATGAGTCTTAAACTAATTGACCACATATTTGTTTCCACCTTCTGTTAGTTGCTGCAGCTTGCAGTTTCAAACAGAGGAGCCATATGATTTCCTCTCTAACCTTTACAAAAGGAAGGAAACAGGGAAGGCTCTTGGTATAGATGAAGCAGACTCTGAGGGAGTGGAAGGAGATGGGCTTTGGTGGAAGCATTCACTTGTGTAATTACCCTTGCTGACTTACTGGCTCCTCCATCGGGTGTGATGCTTTGTGGCATACTTTTTTCTACCTTTTTTAAAAAAAAAACAAAACCAAAATTTGTTTAGGTATGTGGCAGTGTCTCCTATTGGAAGATACTTCATTGTTCTCAGAGTTATCTGTGAAAACAGAAATTTAACTAAATTTTCTTAAAGCAAATAGAACTAGTCCAATAGCTGGAACATGCTGCTTAGTTGCATCAAACTGGGGAGAAACAGCTCTGATGTAATGTTTCTTTTAAACAAGGTGATGCTATATGTGCAACTGATTTCCCTTTGCCGTGAGCCGTATATTTGAATGTGAAAGTGGGTATGATAAAATAGAAATGCTCATATGTGGTATCATATCACGTGGTGGTCACTTAGGATATTAGAAAACAAGACATAAAAGGTCTAAGGAAAAAAAAAGTCTTCAGTGGTTTATTTCTAGGACTGTAGTGCAGACCTTGTACCATCTGTCTTGTGTATTATGTTGAACATCATTACTTCGTTAGAACCTACAGACTTGCTCTGATCAGTTTTTTAAGGGCTTTAGTGGAGAAGGAAACTATAGCTTTCTTTTATTAGCTGTAGTGACTGCTACAATGATCATGAAGTGTAGACATTTCATTTTAATCTTTCTCCTTATAGGTTTAAATAAGCCTCAGAAACAAGCAATGAAACAAGTGCTACTTTCAAAAGACTACACACTTATTGTGGGTATGCCTGGAACAGGAAAAACTACTACAATATGTGCTCTAGTAAGATCATGTACCTTGATTTTAATTTTTTTTAAATTTTCCATCATATTTAGAGGAAAGCTTTAAACAAACTCTGTATAAAGCATACTGTCCAAACTGTCATGACAATCTACTGATAGCTATATAATCTCAAAGAAGAAAACACATCTCTTTTTACTTAAGAACTTGTATTTGGTAGAACTAAAAATGTATTTTGTGGAGTAGGGTTTTCTTTTGCTTGTGTAGGAATATATGTGGGAGGGAGGAGATTGAAGTGTGGTATTTAATCGCTTCTGTAACACTTTGGTGTTAAAATTGTTTGGCCCTGAATGTCAGCAAGTCCTCAAATCACTCAAATAGCTCAAAAAGAGGACTCCCTGGGGAAGTCAGTTACTTGTTGACTCTAAATTGTATAGACCCATGGTGCAGAAGCTATGTGCAGCCTGCCAGCTTCTCTTCTAGTTGGTGACTTTCTTTCCCCAGGAATGGACTGTAGGAGCATACTGGATTCAGGCTGTGGGCTGAGTGAGGCTTTCCTTGAAAGAGCAGTGTCATCTCGCTTCCAGCCATCATCATCTTTTGGGGGGGAAGAGGAGGCTGGAGAGCAAGCAGCTTGCTATTACTACATTGTGTTCTACTGAATCTGTGGCTAAATTGTTATGAGGAAGACTGTTCGTGGGTGTGAGCTGCATGACTTGTTTTTACAGGGGGGATCTTTAGAGTGCAGTCCCTGCTTTTTAAGTGCAGTTTGAGTGTGCATGATGTTTTTAGCTCTTGCTGTTTACAGCATGGATAGTAAGCCTGCTGGTTATGAGAACCATGAGGTCCATTTGACTGTATTGCTTTGACAATAGCAGACTGGCAATTTGCCAGAAAGACCGATGTAAATGAAGTCATTCCTGTTATTGGCTCTGTCAAAAACCTCTTGTGGTTTTGTACCTAGTCCAAGGTGGGATTGATGACCCCTGTATATGAACTAATAACATTTTTTCTTTCTGTTTGCCGCTCATTAGGTGAGAATTCTTTCCGCGTGTGGCTTCAGTGTTCTTCTGACTAGCTTTACGCACACTGCTGTAGACAATATCCTGCTAAAGCTAGCCAAATTCAAAGTTGGCTTCTTGCGCTTGGGTCGAGCTCAGAAGGTTCATCCAGACATACAGAAATTTACAGAAGAAGAAATTTGCAGGTCCAAATCAATTAAATCTGTAAAAGATTTGGAAGAGATCTATAACAGTCGGGTAAGAAAAGTGGTTTTTGTTAGCTCTGCAAATTATAAGGGAAAAATTCTCTCTCTCTCTCTTTTTTTTTTTTTTTTAATTTTTTTTTTTTTATTTTTATTTTTTCCTTTTTTTTTTTTTACCTGGAAAATGCAGTGTTGAAGGATGCAAGATATATCTTATCCTGAAAGTGTGTTTCAATTTTCAGCCTGTGGTAGCAACATCTTGCATGGGAGTAAATCACCCCATCTTTGTTCAGAAGCAATTTGATTTCTGTATAGTTGATGAAGCTTCCCAAATAAGCCAACTTGTCTGTCTGGGACCATTATTCTGCTCCAAAAGGTTTGTGCTGGTAGGGGATCATCAGCAGCTGCCTCCACTTGTACTGAATGCAGAAGCAAGGTAAGATAAAATGCTGCTGAACAGTTATGAGTAACACAAATTTTGGGAAGGCTCTTGCAGTGTTTAGACTGACTCATTTTTGGGTTTGACTTTTTTTTTTTTTTCTTCCTGTAACAGAGATCTTGGCATGAGTGAAAGTCTATTTAAAAGGCTGGAAAAAAACCAAAATGCTGTTGTCCAATTAACTGTGCAATACAGAATGAATAGGTATTTTAAGCTTTTATCTATTACCCACGAATTAGAATGTGGGATTGAAACTACAAGATTTGATGCTTTTTTTTTTTTTTAATCTTTAGTAAAATTATGTCACTAAGTAACATGTTAGTGTATGAAGGAAAACTGGAATGTGGCTCAGAGAAGGTGTCAAAGGCCACTGTTACCTTGCCCAACTTAAAAAACCTGAAACTGGAGTTTGCAGATACTTCAAAAACATGGTTGAAAGAAGTACTTGATCCAGACATGCCTGTGTGTTTTCTGAACACAGAGAAGGTAAAGTTTTATGTTCTCCTTTCAAAATTTTATTTTTGATGTAAGTTTGCAATGCAGTCAACGTGTAGAACTTCATACAACTTACACAGGGTAAAATATGTAACTTAAATATTTTTCTAGTTACATGTCAAATGTGCAACATGCAAAAAATGTTGTTAGTATAGCTGATTGATCGGGTGGTACAATTACTGCTGAAAACATTGCATCTAAGAGCAGCTGAGAACTTCAATACACATATTATTCTAGGAAATATTGAATGTACTATAAACTTTGTTCTCATGTACAGTGTAGCTTCAAGTGCATAACCAAATTGGATGCCCTTGCAACCACATCATGATCTTGTTTCCAGCAGCTGAGGGGCAGCAGTGTCAAAGTTGTGTGCCAGTGGCAGGAATAATTGTAATTCTCTCTTGAATTCTGCAGATATTCTATATACTGAAGTGTGAGGGAGGAGTAAGTTGGTTTAGGTGTGTCCTTTTGCAGAGACTTTTTTTTTTTTTTTTGACAGAAGAAGAAAACTCCTAGAGTGGGTAAGAATTATGTCAAGATAATTACTTCTAGGTGAAATGAGGAAGACTTTAAATGCATGTGGATAAATTACTATGTGTATGCGGTCTCTCGTACTTGCTGTCACTATAGTATGTGACTGATTTATGAAGACTGGAGTCTCTATTCCTTTGTAACAGGTTTTATGTTTATTCCTATTAATACTGTGTTTTGCCAATAACCGTATCAACTGATCTTCTATGCTGACCCTGGAAAGAATTTTCCAATTGCTTTCTGTGCTCTCCAGGACATTCCACAGGGTTAATTTTTTTTTTAAATAACAAATCTGATAGAATCTCTTCAATGAGCTAAAAAGAAATCCACTGTTTAGTTCAGTGACTTAAAGAAATTTCTAAAAATGCCTGAACTAAACAGAGACCTTTTCCAGGATTGCCTCGATAGCTGTTGTTCTTTTCACAGAAAAGCAGACGTTTGGTGCCAGGGAAGAGGTTTGTTTCAATAGAAAACTGGCTGATACACTGTTCATCTATTAATCATACCAAAATTGGTAATGTGAAAGCTAGAGTTTCTGTTCCATTTTAATCTTTGTCTTCCCTAGAAAGCCCATATTGAGTAGAAGACAGCTGTTCTGTTTCTAGAACCATCAGCAAAGTTTCAATTTCCAAAATATTCTTGGTGTTGTTGAGCCATTGGGCTATAATGTCATGTCTCTTTTTGAACCTCCTTTCTAAACTCCATGTATTGTGGTAGTCATGGGGGGGGAAAGTAGGGGGAACCCAAGCCACTCAAAACCCAAAGAAAAATAGCATTTCCTTAGGGTTTTTTTTTTTTTTTTTTTTACTTTATAGTATAGCTTTTCCCTGTATACTGTTGCTCATAATCTAACCAAAGAAAGTTTCTGAAGCTACATTCTTGGGGGGGATACAAAAGTGGAGGAAGGAGAGGAAAAGATATCATGACACCACCAGGAAACTTGCATTTATTATTCTCACTTTATTAAACAGAAAATAATAGAAGCTTTTTTCTTTTCAAAAAATGTGACCCATTTCTCATGGTGAACAGAAATCTATTTGTTCCTTTTCTGCCAAACCCTGTGTCAGTCTGCACTTCCTCTGACAGCTTAGTGATGAACGTTGAAAAAATTACATTCTTGATTTAATACCACTCTTCTGAGGAATTCTAGGCCAAAGGTGATTTTTGTTGGCTTTTCTTTGGTATACTCTGCAAGCATAATAAATATAAATGTCCACAAGTGTATAAGTGTGATCTAGTGTGAGAACTTTCTTCCCTTAAAATAGTTTTTGTATGTTTTTTGGCTATGTTAATGCTAGTGTGGATAGAAACCAACTATTCATTAAAACAGTACTTTCTGCTCAAAGAAAACTCAAGTGTATGCAAGTTTGGAGGTATCGTTAAGCGTGATGTTTTCAAAACAGTGAATTTAAAAGGGAAAAAAAAAAGCAAGCCCAGCATGGCTATAACAACATAGCTTTTAATTCAGTTGTGATATGACAGGTGATAACAGTTAGATGCAGTGTGTGATGTCAGTGTAAAAACAAGTTGGCTTGCCGTAAGTATTAGGCTGTGTAGCTGTTGAGACACAAGCTATAGATAAACTCTTTTAGAAAAGGCAGTGGGAAAATATTTTTCTGCTTCTGCAATCTACGCAATATACTGAAAACACGTTATGTCATGTAGAAGCAGCTTGCTGAAGTATGTAGTTTCCTATTTAAGCAACACAATATAGATGCTTTTTCTTTTCATGTGTCTGGAATTCTAATATAAACTTGCTAGTGCAGTAGCCTATAGTTACAATATAGATGTGGTGCCTCGAAGACTGCTATATAGAGTTGCATCAGTGTTGCATATGGGTCAATCAATCTCTATTATTTGCTGTGCTTTAGGCATTGAACAGGGGTTACACCTAATGAGCTACCCAATCAGTTGAATCCCTGGATTTGGTAAGCTTTTGGTGCATATTGTACCAGAGACCACTTAACCTGGAATAGTCTTACAAATAACTATGTATTACTTTACTCACATGTTAAGCATTGGCTGAGTTTGGAGATCACTATACTCAGGTGATATTGAGGTGGTTGCTTGGAGAGGTAAAATTAGTTGTAACCGGATTCTGAGAGTGTTGCTTTAAGTCAGACTATACCACCTCCCATTTTAAAAGGCAATGCTGTCATAAAAATTTAGAAGGAAAAATGAACAAAGCGTCATCTAAAGAAATAAAACTGGTGTATGTCACTAGTAGCAGAGGCAAACAGGGGAATGGGTGAAGCAGTAAATGGAAGTAAGTGAATAAGGTTACAGTACATAGAATTCAGAGCTGGAAAGCAGATGCCAATTTAGTGTACGCTCAATTTTAGACTTTTTAAATAAAGAGGTTTGTAACTTGACCCCAGCTGTTTAGCTTCATGTCAGTTTACTAGAAGGATAACATCAGGGACTTGTTCATTACTGATGATGCACTTACACTTCAGAGAAAGAAGGCAAGAGCTAAGCAAAGAGAATACGTTACAAAATTGGGATACTGAAATGACAAAGTTTACACTCTAAACTTGTTCCTGGTTTTCTGGTCTCATTCATATGTGAAGCAGGGAAAGGGAGTTAATAGTTAAGAAATGGTAAATTCAGTGAATATGCCTTTTAAATTTGGAAGTTAAATTCAATGCTACCATTTTGGACAGTTCTTCCTGTAGTTTTAAATGTAGGCTTTCAGATACTCAAAAAAGGAAAATGCTTTCTGCCATGGAAATGGGGAAAATGAATGGTAAACATTGTTTATTGTCGTTATTGGAAAATATTAAGACAAAAGTCCTATGTAAAATATTTTGCTCTTTTGCCTTGTCAGACTGGGAAATGTCCTTTTTATTTAATATGATACATATCGTGAACTCTAAAGTCAGATGATCAAGCTTTGGCAGTTCAAGGTGACTTGCTAGTACTAGAAACTCACTGTTTGAACTGGTCTTGCAAATGCAGTATTCTGAAGTTACAGTATAGGCTCTTATACTCTGTAAAATTTAGCATTTAACCGTGGTTTGTTTTTTTTAAAGTAAAGCTATTACTTTAAAAACACAAGTGATATGATGAGTTAGGGATCAGAACATAGTATGCCACTGTATACAGTAAGAGTCGTTTTCCATTTATATTTTCAAAGGTCCCAGCACCAGAATATGCAGAAAAAGGTGGCGTATGTAATGTGACAGAAGCTAAACTCGTACTTGTCCTCACATCCTTATTTATTAAGGTATCTTTTACTTTATTATGTTATTTGGAGGGACAGCTTTATAATTAATCAGTTTTACATTACTGTGGTAATGGTGATTATATTCATTGGGTTATTATTTCAGGGATAACCCTAAGGATAAATTAAAGGTTGTCTCCATGTCAGTATAGTGAGGAGCTTGAGGGGCTGTGTTCAGTTCTCTGTCCCTTGCCTTGTTGGATTTGGGATGCCCAAAAGCTGGATGCCAAATTATTTTCATAGATGTGGACTTTCTTGCAAGAGAGGGGAGAAGATTTGACTTTCTTCCCGATTACATCCAGTCAGCTTCAAGAGTAGTAGAGGCTAGGAGTTCTGAACGTTTGTCTCACGGTTTGAGGAAGAAATTAAAGGATATCTGTCTTTGCCAGCTAGGGAGCTTGCACCAAATATTATTTTCTATTTTCTTTAGTTAATACCAGCTATACCTAGCATTCCATTGACAACTTAGTGTAGATACAATATCTTGCAACACTGTTTTAAAAAACAAACAAACAAAATCCTTGAGGGTCTCCTGACAGTAATGAGTATCCCAAGCTAACTGCAGTGACAATTTCTTTTCTTCTATTTCTTCATTCAGGCTGGCTGTAAGCCTTCAGACATTGGCATTATATCACCATACAGACATCAGTTGAAAACAATTACTGATTTGATGGCAAAATTGAAGGAGAACAGAGTGGAAGTCAACACAGTAGACAAATACCAAGGAAGAGACAAAAGTATCATAATTGTTTCTTTTGTTAGGAACAGCAATGATGAAAATGTAGGTTGATCATATTAACTTTGTTTCAGTCTTTTTTTTTTTTTTTCACAATAGTTAAAAACCTCATTTTAAAAATGGATTTTCCTACATTAGCTTCTGAAATGTAAGTAGAAAAAGTAAAAGTAATTACATATATTTCACAGCTTGGCGCCCTCCTGAAGGATTGGCGACGCCTTAACGTTGCTATCACACGAGCCAAGCACAAACTAATCATGGTGGGCTGTGTTCCATCCCTGTGCCGCTACCCTCCTCTGGAGAAACTGCTCTGCCACTTGCAGTCTGAGGAGATGATATCCTTTTTCTCCACCCTGTGTTGTGAAAGGGGAAAGGTAAGATTGGCTTCTTGAGATTTGAGAATAAGGATGGGTAGATCTTAAGTTATTTAGGTGATAACTTGTAACACTGATTGGCAACACAATACAAAATGTGCCAATTAAATATGTCAAAAATATACTTGAGATCAAGCTAATGGATGGATCTAGAACCTTCAGTGTCTTCAAAAGTAGAAATAAGTCCACGTAGATTTGCAAGTCAACTTTGACATAATTAATTTTAATTTTGAGGCCTGATTTTTTTTTTTTTTTAAACTTCCACTGGTTTTGCATTTTTTTTTATCATCCTAGTTTCTTGGCATCTTAATGTCAGTGTGATTGTTTTCCTCAGAAGTACCATGCATTTAAACACATCTGGTGAGAGAATGGTTCATAAATAACATTGCTGGAATGGAAAATGGTGTAACATTCCAAGGACTTGTTAATTTTTTTTCTTTGGCGTTGTGTAGAGTTTGCTGTAGCTGTGGCTGTTTTCACCTCATACTTAAATAGGAAAGACCTTGTTAGCTGCTTTCTTTGCAAACACCAATACATATTCAAACATACCACTTTCACAAACGTCTTCCTTAACTTGCTACATCTTCAATCTTCCAGCAGGGGCTCATGACAGTATCCACAAGTGTAATATTTTATGATTGTGAGAGTTTTACAGGCATTTGGATATTTTTTCTTCTGGCGCTGCTTAATGTAAATAACTGGTTAGTGGGGTATGAGTGCTGATGTGCACTGTTTTATCTGAATGAAACCAAAACAGAAATCACATGCAATTATTCTGAAGGTTTCCTTTCAGTAAAATACCACCACCCATTTCTTTCTTGAATAAGCTTGATTAAGCCAGTTATTTTAGTACCAATGTACTTGTAGCAAACCAGAAATACGAAGTACTCCATTCCTTCAGATACTGGAAAGCTACTTCTGTGTTCACTTTTATCTTGATAAACAGTTATTTGCATAAGTTAATTGGGAAACACTTGAGTAGGGGAGACTAAACCAATGCTACTTGAAGTCATAGTTTACTAGGCTCAGTTTTAAAGACTTGAAAATGTAGTTCACATACAGTAATTCCATTTATTAGTATTCCTAGTTAAGATGCTGTGTTGTGCTGTGCTGCTTGGAAAAGAAAATTCTTTGAAGCCTCACATTCTTTAAAGTGCTTCTGTTTTTTTAAATACTGAAGTCTTTTATATTTATATATACAATGTAATCTCTCAAACGAAGATCCCTTGATGACTTTCCTAATCTCTTGATTTTGTGTACATCTGGGAGAAATGTGATGGTGATTCACTTAGTTCCCTTTTACAAAATGCTGCCCAGCTGAAGGTCATAGCAAAACTGGTTTTGGTTTATCTAATCTGTAGTCATTTCTCCAAAAAAAAAAAAAAAAAAAAAAAAAAAAAAAAAAAAAAAAAAAAT